>CP054668.1:39407622-39410122 GCA_013348765.1 Carpinus viminea | reverse complement strand
GCTGGATTTAGACTTAAGGGCTCTTTAGGGGGAGTGCAAGGCACCTCATGGGCAGCACTGAGCCTCATAGCCATGCTCCTCAGCGAGCCCTGCATGGCTATGTCAAGGTGTAGAGACCTTCTGCAGCGGCGGGGGCACGCTTCCCACCGCCAAAGCGGTGGTAGGCGGCGCGCGACATTTTCTCGCCAATCAAATTTCCGAAAAAATCGCGCTATGCCAATCGTGGTGCGTGTGTTCGGTTTCCTTGCTTCGTTTGTTTTGGTTGGCTACATGGCGGTCGAGCCGACATGCTTGGTGGTTTCATTGACTACACGCCTGGCACGCCGGATGGTGTTAGTTTCACCTAGTGCTACGCATGGGCAAGTCGATGGGGCTGCTTTGGGCTATGGCTTTGCTTCCATGGGGTTGAACCCTCCCCCAACCCTCCGGTTTGCTTGTTTTGGTTGGCCACATGGCGTTGAGCCGACATGCTTGGTGGTTTCATCGACATACGCCATGCACGCGGATGGTGTTAGTTTCACCCAGTGCTACGATGGGCAAGTTGATGGGGCTGCTTGGGCTATGGCTTTGCTTCCATGGGGTTGAACCCCCTCCCCACCCCCTCCGGTTTGCTTGCTTTTGGTTGGCTACATGGCGCGTCGAGCCGACATGCTTGGTGGTTTCATTGACGACACGCCTGCGGCACGGATGGTGTTAGTTTCACCCAGGCTACGCATGGGCAAGTTGATGGGGCTGCTTGGGCTATGGCTTTGCTTCCATGGGGTTGAACCCCTCCCCCTTCCTCCGGTTTGCTTGCTTTGGTTGCACATGGCGTCCGAGCCTACACGCTTGGTGGTTGAAGTCAACGACACGCCTGCTATACGATGGGCAGGAGTTGATGGGGCTGCATGGGCTATATGGCTTTGCTTCCATGGGGTTGAACCCCTTTCCCCTTCCTCCGGGTTTGCTTGCTTTGTTGGCGCCATGTGTCGAGCCTACATGCTTGGTGGTTGAAGTCACGACACGCCTGTATACGCATGGGCAGGAGTTGATGGGGCTGCATGGGCTATATGGCTTTGCTTCCATGGGGTTGAACCCCCTCCCCTTCCCTTCCGGGTTTCCTTGTTTTGGTTGGCGCCATGGCGGTCGAGTTTACATGCTTGGTGGTTGAAGTCGACATGCCCGTGCTATGCATGGGTAGGAGTTGATGTGGCTGCTTGGGCTATGGCTTTGCTTCCATGGGGTTGAACCCCCTCCCCTTTCCTCCGGGTTTGCTTGCTTTGGTTGGCGCCATGGCGGTCGAGCCTACATGCTTGGTGGTTGAAGTCACGACACACTGTACGCATGGGCAGGAGTTGATGGGGCTGTATGGGCTATATGGCTTTGCTTCCATGGGGTTGAACCTCCTCCCCCTTCCTCCGTTTCCTTGCTTTGGTTGGTGCCATGGCGGTCGAGCCTACATGCTTGGTGGTTGAAGTCACGACACCTGTGCTACGCATGGGCTGGAGTTGATGGGGCTGCTTGGGCTATATGGCTTTGCTTCCATGGGGTTGAACCCCCCCCCCTTCCCCGCCGGTTTCCTTGCTTTGGTTGGCGCCATGGCGGGCGGGCCTACATGCTTGGTGGTTGAAGTCGACATGCTTGTGCTATGCATGGGTAGGAGTTGATGGGGCTGCTTGGGCTATAATATGGCTTTGCTTCCATGGGGTTGAACCCCCTTCGGTTTGCTTGCTTTGGTTGGCGCCATGGCGGTCGAGCCTACATGCTTGGTGGTTGAAGTCAGCGACACGCCTGTGCTACGCATGGGCAGGAGTTGATGGGGGCTGCTTGGGCTATATGGCTTTGCTTCCATGGGGTTGAACCCCTCGGTTTCCTTTCGGCTCGCATGTGATACTTATTTTCATGCCCAGCGGTCTCGGCTCGGCGTCACACGATGCTTCCGCATGCTCAACTAGCTCTCGTGGCTGGTGGGGTTGTGGTTCGTTTGGTGATGTTGTGGTTGAGTGTACGTGACGGCATGTGAGTGGTGGTAGGGTTGTTCGCTTGGTGCTCGCCGGTTGCATCGAACTGTTGAGTGTGCTCCTCGCTGTAACCTCGAGTTTCATTGATACCTCGGGGGGTCCGCCGGGTTCCGTGTTGCATACCTTCGTTGACGGAATTCGTTCCTTTGTTGAGCAACTTTCGTGCCAGCCATTGTTTGGTGGTTGGCAGGACCTTGAACTTGCCTACGTGAAAGCATGCATACCACGCATTGTTGTGTGGTTGTCATGGATCATGTGGGCAATCTCGTGCTCTCGGATGCAGAAAGTTTTGTGGGTTAGGGGCCGTATGCCCTCTGTTTGCCCAAACCAAGCGTACACGCACGATTGTTGTGCTCGCCCTTGATCTTCAACCCCTTACGAGGGTGTCAAGGTCTTGTGCGGTGCCGGCATCGAGAAGGAATGCTACCTGGTTGATCCCGCCAAGAGTCATATGCTTTGTCTCAAAGATTAAGCCATGCATGTAAGTATGAACTAATTCA
>CP054668.1:39397622-39400122 GCA_013348765.1 Carpinus viminea | reverse complement strand
TATGGCATGCCAAAACGAAATATCGCCAAGACAAAATTTTTTTGGTCTGCCTATTTGCCCAAAATGTGTTTATAAGTTCATTATAAGACATTTGAAGGTTTCCCAAGCTTCAAATCCAAGGTTTGTCGGGCCTTGTGGTGCCATGGCATGCCTTGATGTGTGCCATGGCATGCCAAAACGAGTCGACGCCAAGACAAATTTTTGTTTTGCCCGTGCATTTGCCAAAATGTGTTTATAAGTTCATTATAAGACATTTGGAAGGTTTCCCAAGCTTTAAATCCACGGTTTGCTTATGTGCCTTGGTGGGTGCCATTGCATGCCTTGGTATGTGCCATGGCAAGCCTTGGTGGGTGCCATGGCATGCCAAAACGAGTCGACGCCGCACAAAATTTTTTTTGGCCCGTGCCATTTGCCCAAATTGTGTTTCTAAATTCATTGTAAGATATTTGGAAGGTTTCCCAAGCTTGAAATCCAACTCCGATCAATTTTCTATTTTTTATGATTTTTTAAAGTTTTTCTAATTAAAAAATAATAAAAAATAATCCGTTTGTCAAAAAATTATAAAACTTCTCCTACTTGAAGATATGATTTTTCTAAGCATGTGTGCAAAAAATCTCGTCAAAATTCCAAGTATTTCTTCAAAAAATGCCATTATGTTTCCTCGGACATGTTGATGTTTCCTCCTGACAGGTTGGATTTAGACTTAAGGGCTCTTTAGGGGGGGAGTGCAAGGCACCTCATGGGCAGCACTCGGAGCCCCCCTCATAGCCATGCTCCTCAGCGAGCCCTGCATGGCTATGTCAAGGTGTAGGCAGACCTTCAGCGGGCGGGCACGCTTTCCCACCGCCAGGCGGGCGGTGGTGGTGCGCGGCGGCCGGCGACATTTTCCGAATCAAATTTCGAAAAAATCGCGCTATGCCAATCGTGGGTGCGTGTTCGGTTTCTTGCTTCGGTTTGCTTTGGTTGGCCACATGGCGGTCGAGCCGACATGCTTGGTGGTTTCATTGACGACACGCCTGTGCACGCGGATGGTGTTAGTTTCACCAGTGCTACGCATGGGCAAGTCGATGGGGCTGCTTGGGCTATGGCTTTGCTTCCATGGGGTTGAACCCCCCCCCAACCCTCCGGTTTGCTTGCTTTGGTTGGCCACATGGCGGTTGAGCCGACATGCTTGGTGGTTTCATCGACGACACGCCTATGCACGCGGATGGTGTTAGTTTCACCCAGTGCTACGCATGGGCAAGTTGATGGGGCTGCTTGGGCTATGGCTTTGCTTCCATGGGGTTGAACCCCCCCTCCCCCCCACCCCCCCTCCGGTTTGCTTGCTTTGGTTGGCCATATGGCGTCGATTTACATGCTTGGTGGTTTCATTGACGACACACGCCTGGCACGCCGGATGGTGTTAGTTTCACCCAGCTACGCATGGGCAAGTTGATGGGGCTGCTTGGGCTATGGCTTTGCTTCCATGGGGTTGAACCCCTCCCCTTCCTCCGGTTTGCTTGCTTTTTTGGCCATGGCGGTCGAGCCTACACGCTTGGTGGTTGAAGTCAACGACACGCCTGCATACGCATGGGCAGGAGTTGATGGGGCTGCATGGGCTATATGGCTTTGCTTCCATGGGGTTGAACCCCTTTCCCCTTCCTCCGGTTTGCTTGCTTTGGTTGGCGCCATGGCGTCGAGCCTACATGCTTGGTGGTTGAAGTCACGACACGCCTGGTATACGCATGGGCAGGAGTTGATGGGGCTGCATGGGCTATATGGCTTTGCTTCCATGGGGTTGAACCCCCCCCCTTCCCTTCCGTTTCCTTGCTTTGGTTGGCGCCATGGCGGTCGAGCCTACATGCTTGGTGGTTGAAGTCCGACATGCCCGTGCTATGCATGGGTAGGAGTTGATGTGGCTGCTTGGGCTATGGCTTTGCTTCCATGGGGTTGAACCCCCCCTTCCCCTTTCCTCCGGTTTGCTTGCTTTGGTTGGCGCCATGGCGGTCGAGCCTACATGCTTGGTGGTTGAAGTCAACGACACGCCTGTGCTACGCATGGGCAGGAGTTGATGGGGCTGCATGGGCTATATGGCTTTGCTTCCATGGGGTTGAACCTCCTCCCCTTCCTCCGTTTCCTTGCTTTGGTTGGTGCCATGGCGGTCGCCTACATGCTTGGTGGTTGAAGTCCGACACGCCTGCTATACGATGGGCAGGAGTTGATGGGGCTGTTTGGGCTATATGGCTTTGCTTCCATGGGGTTGAACCCCCTCCCCCTTCCCTGGGTTTCCTTGCTTTGGTTGGCGCCATGGCGGTCGAGCCTACATGCTTGGTGGTTGAAGTCACATGCTTGTGCTATGCATGGGTAGGAGTTGATGGGGCTGCTTGGGCTATAATATGGGTTTGCTTCCATGGGCTTGAACCCCCTTCGGTTTGCTTGCTTTGGTTGGCGCCATGGCGGTCGAGCCTACATGCTTGGTGGTTGAAGTCACGACACTGTGCTATACGATGGGTGGAGTTGA
>CP054668.1:39387622-39390122 GCA_013348765.1 Carpinus viminea | reverse complement strand
TCGCCCTGGGCCTTGGGTGCCATGGCATGCCTTGGTGTGTGCCATGGCATGCCAAAACGAGTCATTGCCAAGACAAAATTTTTTTTGGCCCGTGTAATTTGCCCAAAATGTGTTTCTAAGTTCATTATAAGACATTTGAAGGTTTCCCAAGCTTCAAATCCAAGGTTTGCCTGGGCCTTAGGGTGCCATGGCATGCCTTGGTGTGTGCCATGGCATGCCAAAACGAGTCATTGTCAAGACAAAAATTTTTTGGTCTGCAATTTGCCCAAAATGTGTTTCTAAGTTCATTATAAGACATTTGAAGGTTTCCCAAGCTTCAAATCCAAGGTTTGCTCCGGCCTTGGTGGGTGCCATGGCATGCCTTGGTGTGTGCTATGGCATGCCAAACGAGTCATCGCCAGACAAATTTTTTTTTGGCCCGTGCCATTTGCCTAAAATGTGTTTCTAAGTTCATTATAAGACATTTGAAGGTTTCCCAAGCTTCAAATCCAAGGTTTGTCCGGCTCAGGGTGCCATGGCATGCCTTGGTGTGTGCCATGGCATGCCAAAACGAGTCATCGCCAAGACAAATTTTTTTGGCCCGTGTACATTTGCCCAAAATGTGTTTCTAAGTTCATTATAAGACATTTGAAGGTTTCCCAAGCTTCAAATCCAAGGTCTGGCCTGGCCTTGGTGGGTGCTATGGCATGCCTTGGTGTGTGCCATGGCATGCCAAAACGAAATATCCGCCAAGACAAAATTTTTTTTTGGTCTGCGCTATTTGCCCAAAATGTGTTTATAAGTTCATTATAAGACATTTGAAGGTTTCCAAGCTTCAAATCCAAGGTTTGTCTGGGCCTTAGGGTGCCATGGCATGCCTTGATGTGTGCCATGGCATGCATGCCAAAACGAAATGACGCCAAGACAAATTTTTGTTTTGCTGTACATTTGCCAAAAATGTGTTTATAAGTTCATTATAAGACATTTGAAGGTTTCCAAGCTTTAAATCCACGGTTTGCTTATGTGCCTTGGTGGGTGCCATTGCATGCCTTGGTATGTGCCATGGCAAGCCTTGTGGTGCCATGGCATGCCAAAACGACGCCAAGACAAAATTTTTTTGGCCCGCATTTGCCCAAATTGTGTTTCTAAATTCATTGTAAGATATTTGGAAGGTTTCCAAGCTTGAAATCCAACTCCGATCAATTTTCTATTTTTATGATTTTTAAAGTTTTTCTAATTAAAAATAATAAAAATAATCCGTTTGTCAAAAATTATAAAACTTCTCCTACTTGAAGATATGATTTTCTAAGCATGTGCAAAAAATCTCGTCAAAATTCCAAGTATTTCTTCAAAAATGCCATTATGTTTCTGACATGTTGATGTTTCCTCCGAAAGTTGGATTTAGACTTAAGGGCTCTTTAGGGGGGGAGTGCAAGGCACCTCATGGGCAGCACTCGGAGCCCCCCTCATAGCCATGCTCCTCAGCGAGCCCTGCATGGCTATGTCAAGGTGGGCAGAGACCGCAGCGGCGGCGGCACGCTTTCCCACCGCCAAAGCGGCGGTGAAAGGCGCGTCGCGACATTTTCCGCCAATCAAATTTCCGAAAAAATCGCGCTATGCCAATCGTGGGTGCGTGTGTTCGGTTTCCTTTGCTTCGGTTTGCTTTGGTTGGCTACATGGCGTCGAGCCGACATGCTTGGTGGTTTCATTGACGACACGCCTGTGCACGCGGATGGTGTTAGTTTCACCCAGTGCTACGCATGGGCAAGTCGATGGGGCTGCTTGGGCTATGGCTTTGCTTCCATGGGGTTGAACCCTCCCCCAACCCTCCGGTTTGCTTGTTTTGCTGGCCACATGGCGTTGGAGCCGACATGCTTGGTGGTTTCATTGACGACACGCCTATGCACGCGATGGTGTTAGTTTCACCCAGTGCTACGCATGGGCAAGTTGATGGGGCTGCTTGGGCTATGGCTTTGCTTCCATGGGGTTGAACCCTCCCCCACCCCCTCCGGTTTGCTTGCTTTGGTTGGCCATATGGCGGTCGAGCCGACATGCTTGGTGGTTTCATTGACGACACGCCTGCACGCCGGATGGTGTTAGTTTCACCCAGCTACGCATGGGCAAGTTGATGGGGCTGCTTGGGCTATGGCTTGCTTCCATGGGGTTGAACCCCTCCCTTCCTCCGGGTTTGCTTGCTTTGGTTGCCCATGGCGGTCGAGCCTACACGCTTGGTGGTTGAAGTCAACGACACGCCTGCATACGCATGGGCAGGAGTTGATGGGGCTGCATGGGCTATATGGCTTTGCTTCCATGGGGTTGAACCCCTTTCCCTTCCTCCGGTTTGCTTGCTTTGTTGGCGCCATGGCGGTCGAGCCTACATGCTTGGTGGTTGAAGTCTCGTGCTACGCATGGGCAGGAGTTGATGGGGCTGCATGGGCTATATGGCTTTGCTTCCATGGGGTTGAACCCCCCCTTCCCCCTTCCCTTCCGGTTTCTTGCTTTGGTTGGCGCCATGGCGGTC
>CP054668.1:39355122-39357622 GCA_013348765.1 Carpinus viminea | reverse complement strand
CCAAACGAAATCATCGCCAAGACAAATTTTTTTTGGCCCGTACATTTGCCCAAAATGTGTTTCTAAGTTCATTATAAGACATTTGAAGGTTTCCAAGCTTCAAATCCAAGGTTTGTCTGGGCCTTGTGGGTGCCATGGCATGCCTTGTGTGTGCCATGGCATGCCAAAACGAAATCATCGCAAGACAAAATTTTTTTGGTCTGCATTTGCCCAAAATGTGTTTATAAGTTCATTATAAGACATTTGAAGGTTTCCCAAGCTTCAAATCCAAGGTTTGTCCGGCTCAGGGTGCCATGGCATGCCTTGATGTGTGCCATGGCATGCCAAAACGAGTCGACGCCGCACAAATTTTTGTTTTGCCCGTGCCATTTGCCAAAAATGTGTTTATAAGTTCATTATAAGACATTTGGAAGGTTTCCCAAGCTTTAAATCCACGGTTTGCTTATGTGCCTTGGTGGGTGCCATTGCATGCCTTGGTATGTGCCATGGCAAGCCTTGTGGTGCCATGGCATGCCAAAACGAGTCGACGCCGCACAAAATTTTTTTTGGCCCGTGCCATTTGCCCAAATTGTGTTTCTAAATTCATTGTAAGATATTTGGAAGGTTTCCCAAGCTTGAAATCCAACTCCCGATCAATTTTCTATTTTTTATGATTTTTTAAAGTTTTTCTAATTAAAAAATAATAAAAAATAATCCGTTTGTCAAAAAATTATAAAACTTCTCCTACTTGAAGATATGATTTTTCTAAGCATGTGTGCAAAAAATCTCGTCAAAATTCCAAGTATTTCTTCAAAAAATGCCATTATGTTTCTGACATGTTGATGTTTCCTCCCGACAGTTGGATTTAGACTTAAGGGCTCTTTAGGGGGGGAGTGCAAGGCACCTCATGGGCAGCACTGAGCCCCCTCATAGCCATGCTCCTCAGCGAGCCCTGCATGGCTATGCCAAGGTGTAGGCGCAGACCGCAGCGGCGGGGCACGCTTTCCCACCGCCAAAGGGGCGGTGGCAGGCGCGGCGCGACATTTTCCGCAATCAAATTTCGAAAAATCGCGGCTATGCCAATCGTGGGTGCGTGTGTTCGGTTTCCTTGCTTCGGTTTGCTTTGGTTGGCCACATGGCGGTCGAGCCGACATGCTTGGTGGTTTCATTGACGACACGCCTGTGCACGCGGATGGTGTTAGTTTCACCCAGTGCTACGCATGGGCAAGTCGATGGGGCTGCTTGGGCTATGGCTTTGCTTCCATGGGGTTGAACTCTCCCCAACCCTCCGGTTTGCTTTGCTTTTGCTTGGCCACATGGCGGTTGAGCCGACATGCTTGGTGGTTTCATCGACGACACGCCTATGCACGCGGATGGTGTTAGTTTCACCCAGTGCTACGCATGGGCAAGTTGATGGGGCTGCTTGGGCTATGGCTTTGCTTCCATGGGGTTGAACCCCCCCTCCCCCCCACCCCCCCTCCGGTTTGCTTGCTTTGGTTGGCCATATGGCGGTCGAGCCGACATGCTTGGTGGTTTCATTGACGACACGCCTGTGCACGCGGATGGTGTTAGTTTCACCCAGTGCTACGCATGGGCAAGTTGATGGGGCTGCTTGGGCTATGGCTTTGCTTCCATGGGGTTGAACCCCTCCCCTTCCTCCGGGTTTGCTTGCTTTGGTTGGCGCCATGGCGGTCGAGCCTACACGCTTGGTGGTTGAAGTCAACGACACGCCTGATTTACGGGCAGGAGTTGATGGGGCTGCATGGGCTATATGGCTTTGCTTCCATGGGGTTGAACCCCTCTTCCCCTTCCCCTCCGGTTTGCTTGCTTTGGTTGGCGCCATGGCGGTCGAGCCTACATGCTTGGTGGTTGAAGTCACGACACGCCTGCTACGCATGGGCAGGAGTTGATGGGGCTGCATGGGCTATATGGCTTTGCTTCCATGGGGTTGAACCCCCCCCCCCTTCCCTTCCGGTTTCCTTGCTTTGGTTGGCGCCATGGCGGTCGAGCCTACATGCTTGGTGGTTGAAGTCAGCGACATGCCTGTGCTATGCATGGGTAGGAGTTGATGTGGCTGCTTGGGCTATGGCTTTGCTTCCATGGGGTTGAACCCCCCCCCTTTCCTCCGGGTTTGCTTGCTTTGGTTGGCGCCATGGCGGTCGAGCCTACATGCTTGGTGGTTGAAGTCAACGACACGCCTGTGCTACGCATGGGCAGGAGTTGATGGGGCTGCATGGGCTATATGGCTTTGCTTCCATGGGGTTGAACCTCCCTCCCCTTCCCTCCGGTTTCCTTGCTTTGGTTGGTGCCATGGCGGTCGAGCCTACATGCTTGGTGGTTGAAGTCAGCGACACGCCTGTGCTACGCATGGGCAGGAGTTGATGGGGCTGCTTGGGCTATATGGCTTTGCTTCCATGGGGTTGAACCCCCCCCTTCCCCGCCGGTTTCCTTGCTTTGGTTGGCGCCATGGCGGTCGAGCCTACATGCTTGGTGGTTGAAGTCAGCGACATGCTTGTGCTAT
>CP054668.1:39345122-39347622 GCA_013348765.1 Carpinus viminea | reverse complement strand
CTTCAAATCCAAGGTTTGTCTGGCCTTGGTGGGTGCTATGGCATGCCTTGGTGTGTGCTATGGCATGCCAAAACGAGTCATCGCCAAGACAAAATTTTTTTGGCCCGTGCCATTTGCCCAAAATGTGTTTCTAAGTTCATTATAAGACATTTGAAGGTGTCCCAAGCTTCAAATCCAAGGTTCGTCTGGGCCTTGGTGGGTGCCATGGCATGCCTTGGTGTGTGCCATGGCATGCCAAAACGAGTCATTGTCAAGACAAATTTTTTTGGCCCGCATAATTTGCCCAAAATGTGTTTCTAAGTTCATTATAAGACATTTGAAGGTTTCCCAAGCTTCAAATCCAAGGTTTGTCTGGGCCTTGGGTGCCATGGCATGCCTTGGTGTGTGCCATGGCATGCCAAAACGAGTCATTGTCAAGACAAAATTTTTTTTGGTCTGCGTAATTTGCCCAAAATGTGTTTCTAAGTTCATTATAAGACATTTGAAGGTTTCAAGCTTCAAATCCAAGGTTTGTCTGGGCCTTGTGGTGCCATGGCATGCCTTGGTGTGTGCCATGGCATGCCAAAACGAAATCATCGCCAAGACAAATTTTTTTTGGTCTGCCATTTGCCCAAAATGTGTTTCTAAGTTCATTATAAGACATTTGAAGGTTTCCAAGCTTCAAATCCAAGGTTTGCTCCGGGGCCTTGGGTGCCATGGCATGCCTTTGTGTGCCATGGCATGCCAAACGAAATATCGCCAGACAAATTTTTTTTGGCCCGTGCCATTTGCCCAAAATGTGTTTCTAAGTTCATTATAAGACATTTGAAGGTTTCCAAGCTTCAAATCCAAGGTTCGCCCGAGGCCTTGGTGGGTGCCATGGCATGCCTTGGTGTGTGCCATGGCATGCCAAACGAAATATCGCCAAGACAAAATTTTTTTTGGCCCGTACATTTGCCCAAAATGTGTTTATAAGTTCATTATAAGACATTTGAAGGTTTCCCAAGCTTCAAATCCAAGGTTTGCTCCGGTCAGGGTGCCATGGCATGCCTTGATGTGTGCCATGGCATGCCAAAACGAGTATCGCAAGACAAAATTTTTGTTTTGCCCGTGCCATTTGCCAAAAATGTGTTTATAAGTTCATTATAAGACATTTGGAAGGTTTCCCAAGCTTTAAATCCACGGTTTGCTTATGTGCCTTGGTGGGTGCCATTGCATGCCTTGGTATGTGCCATGGCAAGCCTTGGTGGGTGCCATGGCATGCCAAAACGAGTCGACGCCGCACAAAATTTTTTTTGGCCCTGCCATTTGCCCAAATTGTGTTTCTAAATTCATTGTAAGATATTTGAAGGTTTCCAAGCTTGAAATCCAACTCCGATCAATTTTCTATTTTTATGATTTTTTAAAGTTTTTCTAATTAAAAAATAATAAAAAATAATCCGTTTGTCAAAAAATTATAAAACTTCTCCTACTTGAAGATATGATTTTTCTAAGCATGTGTGCAAAAAATCTCGTCAAAATTCCAAGTATTTCTTCAAAAAATGCCATTATGTTTCCTCGGACATGTTGATGTTTCCTCGATGTTGGATTTAGACTTAAGGGCTCTTTAGGGGAGTGCAAGGCACCTCATGGGCAGCACTGAGCCCCCTCATAGCCATGCTCTCAGCGAGCCCTGCATGGCTATGTCAAGGTGTAAGAGACCTCAGCGGCGGGGCACGCTTCCCACCGCCAAAGCGGGCGGTGGTGGCGCGCGCGCGACATTTTCCGCCAATCAAATTTCCGAAAAATCGCGGCTATGCCAATCGTGGGTGCGTGTGTTCGGTTTCTTGCTTCGGTTTGCTTTTGTTATTACATGGCGGTCGAATACATGCTTGGTGGTTTCATTGACGACACGCCTGCACGCGGATGGTGTTAGTTTCACCCTACGCATGGGCAAGTCGATGGGGCTGCTTGGGCTATGGCTTTGCTTCCATGGGGTTGAACCCCCTCCCCCAACCCTCCGGTTTGCTTGTTTTGCTGGCCACATGGCGTTGAGCCGACATGCTTGGTGGTTTCATCGACGACACGCCTATGCACGCGGATGGTGTTAGCATGGGCAAGTTGATGGGGCTGTTTGGGCTATGGCTTTGCTTCCATGGGGTTGAACTCCCCTCCCCTCCTCCGGTTTGCTTGCTTTGTTGGCGCCATGGCGGTCGAGCCGACATGCTTGGTGGTTGAAGCACGCCGACACGCCTGTGTTACGCATGGGCAGGAGTTGATGGGGCTGTATGGCTATATGGCTTTGCTTCCATGGGGTTGAACCCCTCCCTTCCTCCGGTTTGCTTGCTTTGTTGGGCGCCATGGCGGTCGAGCCTACATGCTTGGTGGTTGAAGTTGCCGACACGCCCAGGCTATGCATGGGCAGGAGTTGATGGGGCTGTATAATATATGGTTTTGCTTCCATGGGGTTGAACCCCCTCCCTTCCCTCCGGGTTGCTTGCTTTGTTGGCGCCATGGCGGTCGAGCCCATATGCTTGGTGGT
>CP054668.1:39323216-39325716 GCA_013348765.1 Carpinus viminea | reverse complement strand
AGTCATTGCCGCACAAAATTTTTTTTGGCCCGTGCAATTTGCCCAAAATGTGTTTCTAAGTTCATTATAAGACATTTGGAAGGTTTCCCAAGCTTCAAATCCAAGGTTTGCTCCGGGGCCTTGGTGGGTGCCATGGCATGCCTTGGTGTGTGCCATGGCATGCCAAAACGAGTCATCGCCGCACAAATTTTTTTTTGGCCCGTGCCATTTGCCCAAAATGTGTTTCTAAGTTCATTATAAGACATTTGGAAGGTTTCCCAAGCTTCAAATCCAAGGTTTGCTCCGGGGCCTTGGTGGGTGCCATGGCATGCCTTGGTGTGTGCCATGGCATGCCAAAACGAGTCATCGCCGCACAAATTTTTTTTTGGCCCGTGCCATTTGCCCAAAATGTGTTTCTAAGTTCATTATAAGACATTTGGAAGGTTTCCCAAGCTTCAAATCCAAGGTTGCTCGGGGCCTTGGTGGGTGCCATGGCATGCCTTGGTGTGTGCCATGGCATGCCAAAACGAGTCATCGCCGCACAAAATTTTTTTTGGCCCGTGCCATTTGCCCAAAATGTGTTTATAAGTTCATTATAAGACATTTGGAAGGTTTCCCAAGCTTCAAATCCAAGGTTTGCTCAGGCCTTGGTGGGTGCCATGGCATGCCTTGATGTGTGCCATGGCATGCCAAAACGAGTCATCGCCGCACAAAATTTTTTTTGCCCGTGCCATTTGCCAAAAATGTGTTTATAAGTTCATTATAAGACATTTGGAAGGTTTCCCAAGCTTTAAATCCACGGTTTGCTTATGTGCCTTGGTGGGTGCCATTGCATGCCTTGGTATGTGCCATGGCAAGCCTTGGTGGGTGCCATGGCATGCCAAAACGAGTCGACGCCGCACAAAATTTTTTTTGGCCCGTGCCATTTGCCCAAATTGTGTTTCTAAATTCATTGTAAGATATTTGGAAGGTTTCCCAAGCTTGAAATCCAACTCCCGATCAATTTTCTATTTTTTACGATTTTTTAAAGTTTTTCTAATTAAAAAATAATAAAAATAATCCGTTTAATCAAAAATTATAAAACTTCTCCTACTTGAAGATATGATTTTTCTAAGCATGTGCAAAAATCTCGTCAAAATTCAAGTATTTCTTCAAAAAATGCCATTATGTTTCCTCGGACATGTTGATGTTTCCTCCTGACAGGTTGGATTTAGACTTAAGGGCTCTTTAGGGGGGGAGTGCAAGGCACCTCATGGGCAGCACTCGGAGCCCCCCTCATAGCCATGCTCCTCAGCGAGCCCTGCATGGCTATGCCGAAGGTGTCTGTCATGAGACCCCCAGCGGCGGGAGCAACGCCTTCCACCGCCGGTAGCGGTGGTGGTCTTGTGACGGCGACATTTTCCGGCGACCGAAATTTCCGGAAAAAAATCGCGGCTATGCCAATCGTGGGTGCGTGTGTTCGGTTTCCTTGCTTCGGTTTGCTTTGGTTGGCCACATGGCGGTCGAGCCGACATGCTTGGTGGTTTCATTGACGACACGCCTGTGCACGCGGATGGTGTTAGTTTCACCTAGTGCTACGCATGGGCAAGTCGATGGGGCTGCTTGGGCTATGGCTTTGCTTCCATGGGGTTGAACCCCCCCCCCACCCCCCCTCGGTTTGCTTGCTTTGGTTGGCCACATGGCGGTTGAGCCGACATGCTTGGTGGTTTCATTGACGACACGCCTATGCACGCGGATGGTGTTAGTTTCACCCAGTGCTACGCATGGGCAAGTTGATGGGGCTGCTTGGGCTATGGCTTTGCTTCCATGGGGTTGAACCCCCCCCCCCCCCCCTCCGGTTTGCTTGCTTTGGTTGGCCATATGGCGGTCGAGCCGACATGCTTGGTGGTTTCATTGACGACACGCCTGTGCACGCGGATGGTGTTAGTTTCACCCAGTGCTACGCATGGGCAAGTTGATGGGGCTGCTTGGGCTATGGCTTTGCTTCCATGGGGTTGAACCCCCCCCCCCTTCCCCTCCGGTTTGCTTGCTTTGGTTGGCGCCATGGCGGTCGAGCCTACATGCAGCAGTGGTTGAAGTCAACGACACTGCTCTACGCATGGGCAGGAGTTGATGGGGCTGCATGGGCTATCTTTGCTTCCATGGGGTTGAACCCCCTTTCCCCTTCCCTCGGTTTGCTTGCTTTGGTTGGCGCCATGGCGGTCGAGCCTACATGCTTGGTGGTTGAAGTCAGGCGACGCTGTGCTACGCATGGGCAGGAGTTGATGGGGCTGCATGGGCTATATGGCTTTGCTTCCATGGGGTTGAACCCCCCCCCCCTTCCTTCGGTTTCCTTGCTTTGGTTGGCGCCATGGCGGTCGAGCCTACATGCTTGGTGGTTGAAGTCAGCGACATGCACATGCTATGCATGGGTAGGAGTTGATGTGGCTGCTTGGGCTATGGCTTTGCTTCCATGGGGTTGAACCCCCCCTCCCCCTTTCCCCTCGGTTTGCTTGCTTTGGTTGGCGCCATGGCGGTCGAG
>CP054668.1:39095716-39315716 GCA_013348765.1 Carpinus viminea | reverse complement strand
TGGAGCCGCACAAAATTTTTTTTGGCCATGCAACCATTGCCCTGTGTTTCTAGTTCATTATAAGACACTTGGAAGGTTTCCCAAGCGTCAAATCCAAGGTTGATCGGGCCGGTGGTGGTGCCATGGCATGCCTTGGTGTGTGCCATGGCATGCCAAAGTCATTAGAAAAATTTTTTTTTGCCCTTGCTTTTGCCCAAAATGTGTTTTATCCTCATTATAAGACATTGAAGGTTGGCCGCTTCAAATCTCTCTTCGTGGTATTATCATTATCCCATGTTGTGTGCCATGGCATGCCATGATCATTGCCGCACTGGGGCTTTTTTGCGCTAGTGCGCGCTTTGCCCAAAGTGTGTTTGTAAGTTCATTATAAGACATTTTGGAGGTGTCCCTTCAAATCTTGACCATTCCTTTAGCGGCCACTCTGGTATGCACACTGCTGATCCTGGTGACATCTCTCAAATGTGTTTCTAAGTTCTGCTTGACCGTGCTTCAATCAGGTGAGCTCTCCTTACTAAGGAACGAACATCATTGCTACTAACTGTTTATCATTCCAGTGACTGATAGATACAAATGTTGAGCAAGAAATCAAACAGGTTGACAGATTATAAATGAAAGATACAACAAGCATTCTTTATATAAAAGGGCAAGTGATATCTAAAGCTTATTATTACCCTTTAAAATATATTTATGAACCCTGTGTGTTTGGCATACTAAACTATGGAATTTGTTATCATTACAAAGCTCATGGGGCCTTATAAATATTAGACAATCATTGATTCTGCAACATCTGGATTTCAGAAGAGGAAAGCGAGCATTTACCTTCAAATAATAATCAGGATTGCACTCTTGAGAGTCAATTTATACGTGTTCAACATGGTTTGCTCAGTGTTATGTTTGTATAGTGAAACATAATATGTATGAATCTGTTGAAAGAATGATAATACCTCTATGAACTATTGCCGCATTTCATCATAAATGTAAAATTCAAACACACCTGCCTGCCCAAAAGGCCATTGTTGACACAAGCATGCCTTTGATGAACATAGCTGCTCAAACAGTCATCATGCTAAAATTTTTTTGGCCCGATAGGCGGAGAAATGTTTGACCTTAAGTTCATTCACTGCATGGAAGGTTTCGAACTTCAGTGAGAATGATTTTGCTCGGGGCCTTAGTGGGTGCCTTGCATGCCTTGTATGTGTGCCATGGCATGCCAAAGCTTATCTAAAACGAAATTTTGGTGGGCTACCCATCAATGGAAAGCCAAATCAAGCTAAAGTTGCATTACCTAAACCTTTTGTGGGTGCTTTTAATCCAAGAGTTGGATAATTTTCTGTGGGACATGAGCAGTATTTTCAGCTTCCCATATCTGATGGTGAAAGAGAAACCATCACCACAATGTATCTTTCTGAGGCGCTGTGGTGGTGTACAAGACGATGATTCTTGACTTGGAGGACCTTCAAAAGAGTTGAGGATCAATTCCTTCCTGCAACACTGCTTGGGTTTGGGGACTCTCTCAAAGTTGAAGCTTCACTTCAGTAGCTTTTTGATGCTGAGATATCAAAGACATTTGAGTCCAAGCTGTACAACCTTCATGCGGGTTTGCAAATGTGCTCAACTTTTGAGGCCTCTGAAGGCAAGGGAGTTTACCAAGATTTGACAAAGAAGGTGGGGAGAAACAAAAGCCCAAGTTGAAGACAAATTAACTTGAAGAAGCAAGTGATAATGAAGCCCAAGTTTAAAGGAAGGCTAATTACAAGGCAAAGATAAGGTTAGATAGCAAACAGCCAACAAAACTAACCTTATAAACTTCATTTGTAGATATGGTTCTAGGGCATGTAGACTGCCAAAGAAGATGCTGATGTTGGTTGCTGACTTGCTGCAACAGCCATAATGCACTACCTTGTTCCAGAAGCTGCTTCTGTGACAAGAAGATCAATGGCAGCGCACTGCATGCATGGACATGGGAAGGATTGACTGTGGCAGAGGCAGTGGCTGAGTGTGGGCCGTAGCCCATACTTCCTGACAAGGAGTACTAGCTGCAGCAGGCAGAACCTACCATGCATGCATGAACATGGGAAGGATTGATTGTGGCAGAGGCAATGGTTAGTGGGGTGCATGCCCAGCTGCAGCAGGCAGAAAGGTGTCATCCATGCATGCAGGACATGGCTACAAGTGGCTACAAGGCAATGGCGTTGAGATAGCAAGATGTGGACTGCAGGCAATTCAAATTCAAAATGGTAGCTTGTTGTTGGAATGGACATTAGCAGCATGGTTCTCCCTCTTGATGTCTATAAAAAGGGATGCTTGGGCTCTCACCAAGGCATGGGAGTTGTGGCTGCATTGGAAGTGGAGTCTTGTGAGGAGCTATTGTGAGAAACAATGAATGCATGGAGTGTATTCGTTTCCTATTATAAACCTTGGTGGCTAGTTGGTGGTATATGTTGGCTAAGGGTTCCATTGTGTTGTATGCTCGGTTTGGTTGATGGGAGGTGTTGCTAAATCTGTCTGCCTAACCTATGTTGGTGTATTGGCTGCCTGTCTGCAAGGCGAAGCACGTGCATAACCTGGCTTAAACATTTCTTTGAAGATTACTCTTAAGTTTAGCAGTCGAGCGGTTTTTCTCTCTTTACTTCAAGTGACATTAGTTTATTCGAGAGTGCAAGAGCTTTTGAAGTAGAAGCTGTGCCTCATGAACCTGAAGTATGCCTTATCATGCACATGCTCTGATGCGTGGAAATCTCTCAAATGCTAGCCCCCGTGGCGAGCATCAGTGACGCTTCATTGCAGACTGAAAGGAACGGACACATTGCTCTGTTTATCACAAGCATTTTTCAGTTGATAGATACAAATTTGGTGAAGAGAAATTGCACCCTGGTTGACAATTATAAATGAAAAGAGTTTTAGGAACTCAAGCATTCTTTATATAAACTAATGGTAAGTTAATTACCCTTTAAAAATGCACTAAATAAAAATATTTATGAACATACCTGGATTCTGCATACTCTGGAATTTTGTTATGAGCGATGACCAAAATATTCAAATCATTGATTATGCAACTCATTTTGAAAGAGAGAGCTTTACCTTCAAATAATAATCTTGATCTTGATATGTCAAATGCAGTATCACAAAATTATAGTTTAACAGTATCCAGTGTTTTATGTTTGTATAGTGAACATATAGTACAGTAATAATAATAATATGTATGAATCTGTTGAAAGAATGATAATACCTCTAGAACTAGGGGCATTTCATCACTCAATGTATTCTGAAACACACCTGCACAGAGTCCTCCTCTACTTTATCAGAAACAGTTCTTGCTGCCTTAAAAAAGGCCATTGTTGAAACGGTATCCTTTGATGAACATGCTGCTCAAACCTTGCAGCGGTTGGAAGATAGAGCGGAGGAGCATGCTGACCTTGCGGCTCACTGCATGGAAGGTTTGAGGAAGAAATGGGTCCCTTGAGATTAAAATGAAAAGACCTTGCAGTCTGGAGATGGAGTTTATCCTAAAAGGAGCTGCTTGGCTACATCGTGGAGCCCACTAAAAGATTGCGAACCTAAACCTTTTGTGGGTGCTAGAAGTGCCAAAGAGTTGGATAATTTTCTGTGGGACATGGAGCAGTATTTTCAAGCTTCCCATATCCCTGATGGTGAAAGAGAAACCATCACCACAATGATTCACGCTTAAGTCCGGTGGTGTACATGGGAGGATCACATGATTCTGGCAGACCAGTCACCAATTTGGGAGGACCTTCAAAAAGGAGTTGAGATCAATTCCTCTGCAACCTTTGTAGTTGTTAGGGACTCTCAAGAAGAAGCACACCATTGTGAGAGAATATGTCGCTAATTCTAGCTTTTGATGTTGGATATCAGCAAGACATGTTAGAGGCTGAATAAGCTGTACAACTTCATGACGTGGTTTGAAAATGTGACTTTGCTGAAGGCAGTGCAAGACCTCTGCCATACATGAATGGGGTTGATTTCCACCAAGGAAACAAAGAAGGTGGGGGAAACAAAAGCCAAGTTGCGACAAGGCTTGAAGAAGAAAGGTATTAGAAGCCTGTTAGACAAGTGTTTGAAGAAGCAAGGTATTAAGCCCCAAGTTGAACATCATTCTCCAACAATATTTATAGTATCAAGGAGCAAAGTTTACATCCTCCAATAGATCTTGTTTTAGGAAGAAGGTGAGTTTGGTAACTATCACCACTTGGGAGGAGCTTCTTGCATAGGTTAGTTGGTTTGGGCATGCCAGGACTCTCTACATGAAGTTGAAGCTAGGTCCTGAAGAGGAAATGTATTAATCCAAGGTCAAAGACATGTTGAGGCTGAGATTGATGATAAACGAATTGGTCTGGCAAGTGCCTGGAAGGTTGCACTTCATGCATTTTTTTTCATGCTCTACCTAGGTTAGGTGGTTTTAAACCCTGAGTTGTGCTTCATGCATTTTATGTGCAATTCTGATTGAGACAATGTTTAGGTCAAAGCGAGGTAATGAGAAATCCATCACCCCTGTGGGAGAAGTGATGAAAACTCTACCTAGGTTAGATGGTTTGGGCATGCCAAGGGTTTTGCTTCATGCATATTTTCATACTATGCCTTAGGTGCCAATAGAAGAGGTGGAAATCCATCACCCTTGAGGGAGAGTGATTATAATCTCTACCTAGGAGGTTTTGGGTGTCTGGCATTTTAACTAATGCATTTTTTCTAATACTAGTCCAGGTTAGGTGGTGGGGCATACCTAGGGTTGTTGCTTCATGCATTTTTTCCTGCTATTTCCTAGGAGATTGTACAGTGAGGTGAAATCCATCCTTGGGAGAGAGTGATGATAAACACTTCTAGGTTTGGTGGTGGTTAGGCATGCCTAGGTTTTGCTCATGCATTTTTATACTATTCCTAGGAGGAAATGTATTATGTCAAGAAGGGTGGAAATCCATCAGCCCCTTGAGGAAGTGATGATAAAAATCTACCTAGGTTGATGGTTTGGGCATGCCTGGGTTTGCATCATGCATTTTTCCCGCTATACCTACGAGGAATTGTAATGGTCCAAGAAGGTGGAAATCCATCATCCCTTAGGGGAGAGTGTTGGTATTCTCTACCTAGGTCGGTGGTTTGGGCATGCCTGGGGCTTTGCTTCATGCATTTTTTTTCATCCAATTTGTAGGAGGAAATGTGTAGGTCCAAGAAGGTGGAAATCCATCATCCTTTGAGGGAGAATTTTGATAAACTCCACCTAGGATAGGTGGTTTGGGCAGTCCTTGGGTTTTGCATCATGCATTTTTTCATGCAATTCCTAGGAGGAAATGCGTTGGCCCAAGAAGGTGGAAATCCATCACCACTTGAGGGAGAGTGATGATAAACTCCGCCTAGGATAGGTGGTTTGGGCAGTCCTAGGGTTTTGCATCATGCATTTCTACAAGCCATTCCCTTGAGGAAATGTATTTGTTCGAGAAGGTGGAATTCCATCACCCCTTGAGGGTGTGTGGTGATAAACTCTACCAAGGTTCGTTGGTTTGGGCATGCCTAGGGTTGTGCTTCATTCATTTTTTTCTTGATATTCCTAGTAGGAAATGTATAGGTCCAAGAAGGTGGGAATCCATAACCCTTTGAAGGAGAGTGATGAGAAACTGTACATAGGATTGTGGGGTTTAGGCATGCCTAGGGTCGTGCTTTATGTGTTTTTTCATGCTATCATAGGTCCATGTAGCTTCAAATCCATCAGCCACTGAGGGAGAGTAATGATGAACTCTACCTGGGTAAGGTGGTTTGGGCATGCCTAGGAATGCGTTTAATGCATTTTTTTCATGGTATTCCTAGGAGGAAATGCATAGGTCCAAGAAGACGAAAATCCATCACCCTTTGAGGGAAAGTGATGAGAAACGCAACATAGGTCAGTTTGTTTGGCTGTGCCTAGGGTTGTGCTTTATGCATTTTTTTCATACTATTCGTTGGAGGAAATGTGTAGGTCTGAGAAGGGGGAAATCCATCACCCCTTGAGGGAGAGTGATAATAAACTCTACCGAGGATTGGTGGTTTGGGCTTGCCTAGGGTTGTGGTTTATTTGTTTTGTCATGCTATTCGTAGGAGGAAGTGTATAGGTCCAAGAAGGTGGAAATCCATTACCCCATGAGGGAGAGTGATGATATACTCTACCTAGATTAGTTGGTTTGGGTATGCCTAGGGTTGTGCTTCATGCTTTTTTTCGTGCTATTCCTAGGCGGAAATGTATAGGTCCATGAAAGTGGAAATCCATCACCCATGAGGGAGACTAATGATAAACTCTATCTATGTTAGGTGGTTTCAGCATGGCTAGGGTTGTGCAACATGCATTTTTTCTGTTATGCCTATGAGGAATTGTACAGGTCCAAGAAGGAGGAAATCCGTCAACCCTTGGGAGGTTAGGTGGTTTGGGCATGGCGAGGGTTTTTCATCATGCATTTTTTCTTCTATACCTAGGAGGAAATGTACTGGTCCAAAAAGGTGAAAAACCATCTCGTTATGGTGGAGAGTGTCGGTAATCTCTAACTAGGTTAGGTGGTTTGGGCATGTTTTTTCATGCTATTCCTGGGTGGAAATGTACAGGTCTAAAAAGGTGGAAATTCGTCACCCCTTCAAGGAGAGTGATAGTAAACTCTACCAAGGTTAGGTTGATTGGGCATGCCTAGGGTTGTGCTTCCCACATATTTTTCGTGCTATTCCTTGGATAAAATTTATAGGACCAAGAAGGGGGAAAACTGTCACACCTTAAGGGAGAGTGTTGATAAACTCTACCTAGGTTAGGTAGTTTGGGCATGCCTAGGCTTTTGCTTCATACATTTTATTCACGGTATTCCGTGGAGGAAATGTATAGGTCCAAGAACATGGAAATCCATCACTCCTTGAGGGAGAATGATGACAAACTCTACCTAGGTTAGGTCGTTTGGGCAAGCGTTTTCATGCGATTCCTAGGAAGAAATGTACAGGTCTAAGAAGGTGGAAATCCATCAGCCCTTGAGGGATAGTGATAACAAACTCTACCTAGGTTAGGTGTTTTGGGCATGGCGAGGGTTTTTCATCATGCATTTTTTCGTCTATACCTAGGAGGAAATGTACTGGTCCAAAAAGGTGGAAATCCATCTCGTCATGGGGGAGAGTGTTAGTAGTCTCTACATTGGTTAGGTGGTTTGGGCATGCTTTCTGATGCTATTCCTAGGAGGAAATGTACCATTCTATGAAGGTGGAAATCCATCAACCCTTCAAGGAGAGTGATAATAAACTCTACCATGGTTAGGTGGATTGGACACGCCTAGGGTTGTGCTTCCTGCATATTTTTCATTTTATTCCTCGGACGAAATTTGTAGGACCAAGAAGGGGGAAAACCATCACCCCATGAGGGAGAGTGTTGATAAACTCTACCTAGGTTAGGTGGTTTGGGCATGCCTAGGGTCTTCATGCATTTTTTCATGCTATTCCAAGGAGGAAATGTATAGGTTCGAGAAGACGGAAATCCGTTACCCCTTGAGGGAGATTGATGACAAACTCTACCTTGGTTAGGTCATTTGGGCAAGCCTTTTCATGCTATTCCTAGGAGGAAATGTACAGGTCTATGAAGGTGGAAATCCATCAGCCCTTGAGGGAGAGTGATAAAAAACTCTGCCCAGGTTAGGTGGTTTTGGCATGCCTGGGGTTGTGCTTCCAACATCAGCTCATGCAATTCCTAGGAGGAAATGTTTAGGTCCAAGAAGGTGGAAATCCATCAACCCTTGAGGGGGAGTGATGCTAAACTCTACCTAGGTTAGGTAGTTTCGGCATGGCTAGGGTTGTGCGTCATGCATTTTTTCTGCTATACCTATGTGGAATTGTATAGTTTGAAGAAGGTGGAAATCTATCACCCCTTGGGGGAGAGTGTTGGTAACCTCCGTCTATCGATAAAGCACGTATGCATATCCTAATGTCATTACGAAATCTTGTCGAACTAATTGATGCAAACACTGTTTTAGGAAGTCACAACGGATATTGGTCCGAAGACGAATCATCCGATGTACCTCTAGTTGCAACGAATGTTGATGTTTAATGATTTGTAAACAACAATCAACACAATTTTGTCACTAAACAGAATTGAAATGAATATACTTAAAATTAAACAACAGATTAAGCATTAAACTAAGCATAACAACATGTAGATAAATAAATGGTGAAGCTTCATCTTCAACCTTAGTTGAAGATTTAACCTTTCATGGAACCAAGAGACAAATTAAAAGTAAACTAAAGCATTAAAATAAATAAATGACAATTTAGGAGGGCTACCTGATGAAGAAAGAGGTTTACGGCCTAGAGGCGCCTCCCAAAAGCGTGAGATTACAAAAATGAGTAAGGTTCTATTTATAAACAAAATAATGTCTTTGTCGAATTCGCGTGAATCTTGATCAGAACATTGGGCTTGTGTGAGGACAAATGTGCTCGATCGCACAAGGAGCGCTCGATCACACGTAACCACTCATAATCCCACAGCGCAAGCAGTGAAGCGATGGCGGCTAGGGCGACACGGAGAACACGGGTTGACAAGGCATGCGCTCGATCACACCTCTCCAGCTCAAGCGCAGTGCGCTCGATCGCACCAAGTGTGCTCGAGCGCACTAGCAGGGACTCCAAATCTTCACTCTAAGTCCTTTTTCTCCTTTCAATCCACATTTCATAACAAGCACCTACAACACAACAAAATACTAAAATTAACTAAAACAATAGATAGTAACAAAACTAAGAGCCTAACGAATATAAATTAAGGGATCCCAATAAACACTAATTGGCACTCATGGAATACCCCCAAACTTATTTTGCTACTCCCTTAGAAAAGCAAAATGAAAAACACAATTAAAACATATGTCCACTTTCCTGGGAGAACAGTTGCATTCAGCATATGCAACAAGCCTTTTAAACCCCTAGGGATTTCCTAGAGGACAAGTGAAATCTCGTGAGGATTTTCTAGGAATGATACCCACAAACATTGTACAATTATTTTATTCTCAACAATGCAACAATACAAAAATCATGGTTCTTATTCATGAGCAAACTTAACCAAACAAACACCATCTTCACAACTTTCAGGGAATTATCAATTAAGCTACTAACATGGCATTATGAGACATCACACGAATCAATTCTAGTGAAAGTGAATTTAGCACATAATTATGGGACTTCAAAACTAATCTTAATCATGCATGCTTCGACACTCAGAATTCATTAGACTACCCAACAGACACAATAACCAAGGTTTTTTTTTTTTTTTTGTGCTTAGCTCCCTTAAGCTTTCTAATTGACCGATGTATCAAGCGTTAAGTCAATGACTTCTAAACCAAACGGTTTTAGGGCATTAGGTGTAAAGGCACCCCTAAGGACTTACTAACTTGAGTCAAAAAGGCTACGAAGCTTCGCTAACCAAGTCTAACTTCTCACTTTTTTATGCGAATGCTCAATGATTAACAAGGTAAGAGAAGTGGTTACTCAGTGGAAAGCTCAAAATGATCATCATTTTTTTTAATTAAAAAAAAAAAACTAAAGTTATCTTTCCAATGGGCTACCCAACTGAAAACCAACATGACTAAACTCATAATTTATCCCCCACAAACTACGTGCCAATGGGCTCGTGAAAATCAAATTGAAAATGTAATATCTCATGCTACCAAAGAACGTAACACAATTTAAACTCCCTTAACAAAGTGATCATATGTTCATCAAGTTAAACTCACAAAAGAAAATAAAACCATAATTTAAAATAAACTACATAATTGAAAACAAAATGTGCACACATACCCCCAAACTTAAAATTCATAATGTCCACAGTGTGTGGATGTAGAAAATACAAAAGTAATGCAAGGGGGTTAGAGTACTTGACAAATCATTGAGGTGGTGCTAAAGAAGGTGCTCCTAGAACTGGTGGCAGCCTGTCTAAGATGGCTCACAGCAAGGATTGCTATGCCTCAAATCTTTCCTCTACCTCGCACTGTGCCTGGCATGCATCGCTCTCGATATTGGCGATCTTAAATCGCATGTCGTCCAAGCTATCCTGTAAGGTAATGAAATCTGAGGCTCTTATAGTAATCCTTTCCTCTTTCTCCTCCTCTTCTTCTTCTTCTTTAGCTACATATGGCTCAACTACTGGCTCAAATGGCGGCTATCCTGGCTTTGGTGCTGCTGGCTCATCTATGTCCATCATCTTTGGCTCATCTGCAGCTCTGCCTCGATGCCCTCGTGGCATGTATGAATACCTCTGATTCCACTGCATCTGACCAAACTGCGGATGCTCAGTGATGGGCCCATCTTCTAGAGTGCCTTTGATGCCTTACTTCTAGAGCATATACGTGATGAGGAATGGGAATGGTAATCCCCAGCTTTGGTGATGTTCGAAGCTCGCTAGTGTACCCCTTCCCAGAATTTATGCAACTGTGTCCAGATAATCTCAGGAATGGAGCACCAATAGCCTCTATAAAATGAATACAAGGCAGTGAGGAATAGGTCTTGTCTCTGTGTTTTGTGTCCCAAGGGACACACATTCCACTGCAGCACAGAATCCACAAACCAGAGTTGTGGAGGCAGCTTTGACTTGGTAGCGGCATTCTTGTGTCGATCCGCAAATTGCCCCTCACACATGTCTGAGACGATGTCCTCTGTAGTGAGAATGGAGGGGTGGGCTATCCACTGATCATCTGCCTCGGGCTGCTCTACATTGCACTTCAAGGCCGCAGCTATGTCAACTACAATCACCTTGATGTGTCTACCATCGATGGAAGAGGAAAGAACGTCAAGTCAGTTGTAGTCATATTTCAAATTTTCATAAAATGACCAGACTAGACATTCATAGGTAGTGGATGTAACCGGCTTGAATAGCCGCTTCAAACCGTGACGCTTCAACTGTTGAAGCGCCCAACTAGTTGCCTTAAATTTTGAGAAGTCATTTTTGACAGCAAAAGACGTCTCCAACATCAGTTTTTGAGACTAGAAAGAGGGCCTGGCTACTATAGGATCGAGAAGATGAAGCTTGGCCTCTAGGCATGCTAGAACTTGTTGGGGAATTATGTCAAACACATGGTGGGCACCTCCAAAAACAAGGGTTTGAGAACACTTCTGAAATCTAACCCAACCCCCTGCAAAAGTAAAACAAACCAACACAAACAAAAAAACCACAATCCGTGGACAGATTTGTGCCTTTGGACACTCAAAAACAGGGACAAAATGAGAAATTTGGGAGATGTTGGGTTTGTGAGAGAAAAGAAAATGGGGAAATATGGGAGTGAAAGGAGAGCCGACGAAGGCGGTGTGGTGGCGCGGTGGTGGCACGGTCATGTGAAGAGGCATGGTGAGATGGAAGATGGTGGTTGGTAGTGTATGGAGGTGTTGGGCTTCGTTTGGGCGAAGTGAGAATAGAGATGGGGTGGGGAGAGTGTACGGTGCGCAATGAAATGAAATGGGGAAGGGGGAAAGTGACCTAAAAAGAGGTCACGTGAGGCTTCTGAATCGAGTGCACACAATCGCACCAAGGTGCATTCAATCGCACTCGAGCAGGGCCGTGCACAGTGTGTAGTGCGTGCGCGCGCATAGCGAGTGTGTGTGCGATGCGGGCCTCTGCGCTCGAACACAAAAGAGTGAGTTCGAGCGCTAGCGCTAGAAAATTAAAACAAAATAAACAAAACAAACAACAACAAAAATTTTAAATAGACAAACACAATATATACAGGTAAAAACAGTAGTAAACAAATAAACAAACAGAGTGTTAGAAAAATAAAACACAATGACAAGAAAAATAAAGAGGAAAGAAAAATGACTCAAAAATAAGGTGTGGAAAATAAAAAATGAAAAAAATACCGCACCTTCCCTATTCATATGGGTGTCCAACCAATCTCTTCCATCCTTTCTACTTAAGAATTAAATATCCCTCTGGAAGGATGTTTCACCATCTTATGTACCCTAAAAGCTCTCTTCTAAAAATTCTCTTAGGACCTCGATTTTTAGATTTGTGATTTTGTGTGCAAGAATCCTTAAAGATTTCTTCATAAGATTGCTCCTTAAGACATTGAAAAGGTAAAACTTGTGGTTCAAATTGTGTCTTGAGAGGGATTATGATGAAGGAGTGAGCTTTAGTACTCACTTCCTTGTCGTTGGATCGAATTGGAGTTGGCGGGGGCTCAAATTGCTTCTCCTTTCTTCTTCTTCCTCTTGGTTATCAGCTCTTTCCTCAATAACAGGTGTGGTGGTGGTTTGTGCATGCTCATGTGCCAACTTGTTAGATTCACTCATGTAATGAATGTAGAATGGGCAATCATCAAACACGTGAGAAGGATGATAACAATATTCACATGACTGATAAGGTGCGTGAGTGTAAGGAGGCTGGGTGTCCGCACACCTAGCTGCTGTGAGTTGGTTCACACTCTCTTCTAAGTCATTGATATGAGCAATTGGAAAATGCTGCACTAATGACTCTTGAGGAGAAGGATTATACGATGAAGGCATGGAAGAGTGGAATTGAACTGCGGATATTCAGAATGGTGTAGTTCATTGGATTGGAGAGCATAGTTTCCTGAGGTATGAGCATACCACGAGACATCAGAATGGTCATTCCGGTTAGGGGTGTAAGAATTAGAATGTGATTCAAATCCCTGGTAAAAAATATTGGTGTTTAGATGCCCATATGAGAAATTGGTAAATTATCCCTAATGTGGACAATCACCGGAATTATGGCGAGGACTAAAGCAACCTAAACACAGTTCATGTGGGTGCAAATTGGTAGGATTTGATGTCCTATGACTAGGGGAAACATTAAAACTAATAAACGAAAGACTCATGCTTCACCCAACAATTTAGTATGTCCCACATGAAACAATAACCATTTTATAAAAATAAAATAAAATAAACAAAAATTGAATAAAAAATGAACTAAACAAATAAAAAAATAAAAACAGGCAGAATAAAATAAACAATTAAAAGAAAAACTAACAATTAAACAAAAATTAAAAATTAAAACCTAGCTGCCTCGGGTCTGCTGGTGCTGACTGCAAAGATGCACTCGAGTGCAGGTACCATGTGATCGAGTGTGAACGTAAAAATGAGGTAGTCTGTTGCAGGTGCGATTGATCTCAACAATGTCTAATTAATCGCACAAGTGCATTGCACCTGGTCAGTCAAGGTGCGCTTGCGTGATTGCACGTGAGCGCAAATAGTGCAGCGAATGGTGCAGGTGCGTTCGATTGCAACAGAGATGCGATCAATCGCACTAAGAAAGACCGATTTTCCAAAGACACTAAACAATCTCAAAAACAGCATAACACTATTTTTTTTTTGGATTTTTTTTTTCCTATACAAAAGCACGAAATAAAAGAAATAATTGCTGAAATAAAAATTACTAGTAGAAAGATAAAATTAATCTAAGCATAAAATCAATTCCAACAAAACAACCGACTCCCCAGCAACGGTGCCAAAATTTGTTCGTACCAGAAATAAGTACTCGTCAATTGCACGAATCGTTTTGCAATAAAGTGGTTGTGCAAGTACGAGTGTCGAACCCACAAAGAATCGTGTTTTGTATAAAATTAATTTAAATGCCTAAACTAACCCTATCTTAAACTAGTTCCAATTATCAAACAAGTGGCGTGCATAAAAATAAACTAGATTTAAAGGCTTAAAAACAAAGAAATAAAAACACTAAGGTCTAGAATCTACCTCACCACAATTAATAAACATATAATCCTGCTAGTTCATACTTCCAAAACAACTATGCTACTAGGCATACTCTGAGCGCTAACACTTTGCTCATACTTCTGTCTATCGATAAAGCATGTATGCATATCCTATTGTCATTACGAAATCTTGTCGAACTAATCGATGCAAACACTATTTTAAGAAGTCACAACGGATATTGGTCCGAAGACAAATCATCCGATGTACCTCCAATTGCAACGAATGTTGACATTTAACGATTTGTAAACAACAATCAACACAATTTTCTCACTAAACTGAATTGAAAAAAATATACATAAAATTAAATGACATATTAATCATTAAACTAAGCATAACAACATGAAGATAAATAAATGGTGAGGCTTCGTCTTCAACCTTAGTTGAAGATTTAGCCTCTCATGGAAACAAAAGAGAAATTAAAACTAAACTAAAGCATTAAAATAAATAAATGACAATTTATGAGGGCTACACAGTGAAGAACAGAGGGTGTTTGGCCCTAGAGGTGCCTCCTAAAACGTGAGATTACAAAAAATGAGGTAAGGTTCTATTTATAAACAAAATAATGTGCTGTCAGGTCGCATGGATGCGCTTGATCGCAGGCATTACGCTCAAGTACAAGGACAAATGTGTGCTTGATCGCACGTAACCACTCAAAATCCCACAACAAAGTAGTGAAGTGATGGCGGCTAGGGCGACGCGGAGAACATGGGCCCTAAAACATGAGATTACAAAAAATGAGGTAAGGTTCTATTTATAAACAAAATAATGTGCTGTCAGGTCGCATGGATGCGCTTGATCGCAGGCATTACGCTCAAGTACAAGGACAAATGTGTGCTTGATCGCACGTAACCACTCAAAATCCCACAACAAAGTAGTGAAGTGATGGCGGCTAGGGCGACGCGGAGAACATGGGCTGACGAGGCATGCGCTCGATCACACCTCTTTGGCTCGAGCGCACTAGCAAGGACTCCAAATCTTCACTTTAAGTCCTTTTTCACCCTTTAATCCGCATTTCATAACAAGGACCTGCAGCACAACAAAACACTAAAATTAACTAAAGCAATAAATATTAACAAAACTAAGAGCCTAACGAATATAAATTAAGGGGTCCCAATAAACAGTAATTGGCACTCATCATTAAGCATACCATTTTATGATTTGAATAGTGCATGGCTCCTATAGCACTTCTAGACCTCTAAACCTCCTCTAAGCAAATAAAAGAACATATGCAACGTAAGAAATCACAACACATTAGGATTTTGAAAGAGTCCTTTGAAACCATTATCATTTCTAAGAAGGAACTTGATGAACACTTAGAAAACTCCACAAGGCATAAAAGAAAGGCTATAATAGTGTTAAATACAAGGGAAACAAGGATTACCCTGAAGCTGGGCATGCAAATGGTCTCCCAACTCCTCTTTGAAGCACTCTTTCTCACCAAACTCTCTCTTAAACGTGGAAAGGGGTTATGGCAGCCTAGGGGCACACCAGAGGGTGGAAATGGGCGTGAGAAATGAGAGGTCGGGGTGGGTATTTATCGAAAATGTCCACCACCAACTCTCTATCAGACCAATGGACATCCGGCAACCTTAGCATACGTCCGGATGTTCTTGCACAGTGGGCCAAAGAATTTATTGTATGTCCAGGTATTACCCAATGGGTATTCAAAAAGTAGCATACGTCCGATGGCCCCACGTACATCCCCTAGTATGGTTTGCAGAGCATACGTCTAGTGGTCCCCCCATGTATGTCTACACAACAAACTATAGCGTACGTCCGCTAGACCTAGTGTACGTCCGCCTCCTGAGGGTCAACGTTTGGATTCTATTTTCTAAAGGTTCAAAATGTGTTTAGGTTAACACTAAGGGTCTTAGGCCTTGTCTAAGCAGCTCTATTAAAGGATCTTGTTAAATGCTCTAGTGGGAAGGATCTCCTTAAATAAAAGGTTTGTTTTGATCAGGGTATTACACTCTCCCCTCCTTATAGAAATTTCATCCTCAAAATTTAGCGTTTTCAAACCCAAGATAAAACATCCATTTTTAAAGAAGAGTTTTGCAATCCAAGGTTTAGAAAAGGAGAAGAAGTCACCAATCAAAAAGCTTTGAAATTTGAAAACGACAAGAAAACTTACTAGTTAAAATTTTGTAACTTTTGAAAGAAAGAGTAAAACAGGCCAACGAACTTCACATCACACCCAACTAGCAAGCATAAGCAGTAATAAATATGTTCAAGACAAATTACCACCCTAAAAACGGTGGACTTAAACTGTAGCAAGATACATCCCAAAATTGCCACCACTAGGGTGGACATAACTAAAAGAAGAAAAGAAAAGCAAACATCTACAACCACATCCTAAGGATAAGCACATCAAGACAACAATAACTAGGAGCAAGATTGCCTCCTTGGAGTCGGCTCGTCGGAACCTCATCTTGGTGTCCCCCGTAAGCTCGGACTCGCTCTCCATCCAGGGCTCCCTCAAGCACTAGGGCTCCCCCTTGTGCTAGGACTCCCCCTGCCATGACTGAAGTGAGAACTGTGGATGCCATAGTCCTAAACATCAAGGGGTCCCATCAAGTGATCTCGCAGCTCCTGAATAGTTTGCATGAGGCTTTGCCTCACCTGCCCATTCGTCTAGAGTGTAGCCTCAATCTTGCTTAGCCACTCCTCCTGGCTAGTAGAGGTGGATGCTCCATCAGCTCTTGCCATCCTCCTTTATTAGGGCCTTGGTTCCGGTGCAGTGTCTAGCATTGAGATAGTGGGCGATGATAGGCCCCTTCTTAGGTGCTAGCTCAATCATGTTGTCAATATTCACCCTAGCATACTAAATGATCCGGTGGCCAAAGCTCCATAGGGCAGCGAGATGCATGAATCTACGTGCTGCACAGTTATCGTGGTGACCATGACTACAGAGCCATAATTGATGGCCGCCTCAGTCAAGAAAGCACAGAGGCATCAAGCCCTATCCATGGTGATCAGTGTGAGGCTCAACATCAAGAGTACACGGCTCATCACCACTCAGTATATGCATCAGACCACATTACTAAAGTCATGGATCTGGAAGCTACCCTCGCCCTTAGTTTCCATCTGATGAGGGTGTCCCTCTACAAAGAAAGTGACCATCTCAGCTCGTATCGAGAGGCAATCAACCGGCCAGGGGTACTCTGGGTTACGTTAATGAGATTAAGGGTCACATGGATCTCTGTGCCTCTGACCCAGATAATAAATGAATCGCCAACTCTTCGATGGATGTTGGCATAGAACTCTCGCACCAACTTTGCTATGGCTGCACGGTGATCCTTACCATCTTAGCACAACCCTAGGCCTCTAACACAGCTCAAATGTGTTGAGCGTGCTCATCAAAGTTTGTCACCACATGCCCTCTCTCCAAGGCTACTTGGCACCCCTTGTAGTCATCCTTGAATCATTGGTAAGCCTTATACTTACATACTGGGGCCTCGGGGCACGCTTGCCTCTGGAGCCTCGACCTTAGGGATGTTTGTGTCCATCCCGGACTTCGGGTCTTGGGCAAACTACGGCTCATGTTAGAGTCTGTGCAATCGTGTATGAGATGACATGGATGCAGCTGCACTCGCTTTTGTCCGTGCCATCCCTCTGCATAAAAAATTCTAATTAAGACCATCTCTCACACAAAATTCTACACCGTGCAAAACCCATGCTAGCTATCCTAAATGCCAATATGAGGTGTACGAAAGACTTTGAAGGCAATTAAGAATTTCTGAGTCATTAGGTGGTTTGGAAGTGCCTGAAAGAATCAGGGCACTCTGTTTTGTGGCTGATGTCAAGGATCAAAGAGTACCTAGACAATTTATCGGGTGATTAGGTTAGGAATTTTAGCCTCAAGGACTTGGTCTCTTAGGAAGTTGACACCGAAGCAGGAGTATCTAAATTAGGGCCCTTTAGGAATACCAAACGTTCAATATTTTGACTAGCTAAGTAGACGTGAAATACTTAGCATTGAATTAGGGCTCATTAAACCAAGATAGGCTACAAAAGTCAAAATTGCCCCTACTAGGAAAAGAAGGGCATTTTGGTCATTATTTCAAGGTCGAGTCCATGAACTAAGTTCTTGGTATGAGAGTTTATGGCTACCATTTGCTAAACAGGGTGGGTTTGGTTTTACGGAATCGATTCTATGGCAAAAACCCTATCCATTGGGTTGAGGGGTATTTTGGTAATTTTACAAACTTGAGCAAAATTATGAACTTAAGTGTTGAGATCATATATCGGGGTTCCAATTATGAGTATTGGGATTCAATTGGTCCAAATGACCCAATGTAAACCTCAAAATTGACAAAATTCAAATTTACGCAAAAATCCCTAAATCCAAGGACTAGGGTTTGGGCTTTTGAAAATCGGTCAATTTTGGGCAATGGGTGGTATGGGTTTTGTTCCTAGGTCATCATGGAAGAGATTAGGCTTCAATCCATGCATCAATTGCATGAGAAAATGGAAGAAATGCAAGGGTTTCGGATTTTCGGAGAAATTCCCAAAATTCGAAAAAAAAAAAACACAATCTAATCGGCTAAAATGTAAAAATACACCCCTATTCATCCCAAAATGTGATCCTAGTTCACAACCAAGCCAGCTATATGTAGATTATGCAAGAAATTCAGAGTTTAAAACTCAAAACCCTAAGTTGCGAAAATTGAGGAAAAACTTGGAAAAATTGCATAACTTGAGTTTAATCCAAGATGAGATCTTGAAAATCCTTTGAAATCAGGGAGACTTGGCCGAAAATCACTCTAGAAATGTTCAGGTGGAGAGAAAATGGGGAAAAATCAAAATGAATAGTGTTTAGAGTACGTTCAGCTGTTTTAAAGAGAATATGCTAGGTTAAGGTGTACATCTAGGCCCGGGCGCGTACGTTTGCTTTAAGCCTAAAAAGCCTTTTTTTTTTTAAAGCTTTCCAAAAATTTGCAAGGCTTAGAAAAGAACAGTTAAGAGTAAACAAGGAGTGTCAAAATGATCTTATTTCTCTAAAATTTGGGTACAGTGAAAATTCCTTTGTGCCCTACAATCAACCCCAGATGCCTCAAACGCAAAACTCACCACTGCTAAGGGTGAGGGAAAACCTAGTTATCTAACATCTAAGGATTACTACCCCAAGACCTATCATTCCTCGGACGAGTCCTAAGATAGGTCTTCCTCATCCTTAACTAGTGCCTCGTAGCCTTTGTTGATACTGGAGAGAAATGCAGTCCTTTGTCAATCAGATTCTTCTAGTAATGCTCCCATCTTCAACAATCGGATTTCTTCTAGTTCCATTCAGGCATATTCATCTAAAATCTAAGTTAGATGAGCATGCATTGCTCGTTTCCTTTCGTCACTGAGATAAGGGTTAAACCTTTCGGGGTTAGGTGGAAAATCTCGTATTGCCGAGATATTGCGATACTTAGGTATGGCTAGTCTCTTATTAGTCGCTGTGCGTGCCTCCTTTCCTCTAACTAGCTTAGGGACAAGTGAAGACTTCAACTCTTGGTTAGCCTGGGTTGAAACCCTACGTTCACCAGAGCGAGGTTGGTATCCAGGTGCATAACGTCTGAACTCAGCTAGCCACTGGCGAATAGTCGGTAGGTGTCTACAACCATCGCACAATTGAGTATGAAGTAGGATCAGGTGCCTACAATGCAGAACAGGCGATCCCATTCATCCCAAGTCAAGCAATCAAATAGGCTATTACAGTGGCCTACACCCACAAACAAGGGAACTAAACCTATCCTATGCTCCAGTTCTTTAAGATCAAGCATAGACACTACATCCTATTCTCAGATTTATAGCTATGGTCAGAAAGACTATATGCTTTGATACCATACTATAACACACCCAAAATTAGCCTCGGCTAATCCATTGGAGTCATTGGCAATTTACCAATCTTAGGTGGTTTGGGCATGCCTAGGGTTGCGTTTAATGCATTTTTACATGCTATTCCAAGGAGGAAATGTATAGGTCCAAGAAGGTGGAAATCAATCACCCCTTGAGGGAGAGTGATTGAAACTGTGCCAAGGTTAGGTGGTTTGGGCATGCCTAGGTTTCTGCTTGATGCATTTTTGCATGCTATTCCTAGGAGGAATGTATAGGTCCAAGAAGGTGGAAATCCATAACCCTTTGAGGGAGAGTGTTGAGAAACTCTATGTATGTCAGTTTGGGTATGCCTAGGGTTGCGCTTTTTGTGTCTATTCATGCTATTCGTAGGAGGAAATGTATAGGTCCAGGAAGCTGGAAATCCATCATCCATTGAGGGAGAGTGATGATAAACTCTACCTAGGTTAGGTGTTTTGGGCAAGCCTGGGGTTGGGCTTCTTGCATTTTTTTTGATATACTATGGAGAAATTGTATACGTCCAAGAAGGTGGAAATCCATCTCCACTTGAGAAAGAGTCTTGGTAATCTCTTCGTAGGTTAGGTGGGTTGGGCATGCTTTATCATGCTATTCCTGGGAGGAAATATATAGGTCCAAGAAGGTGAAAATCCATCACCCCTTGAGGGAGAGTGATGATAAACACAACCTAGGTTAGGTGTTTTAGGCTTGCCTGGGGTTGTGCTTCATGCATTGTTTCATGCAATTCCTAGGAGGAAATGTGTTGGTACAAGAAGGTGGAATTCCATCACCCTTTGAGGGAAAGTGATGAGAAACTTAGCCTAGGTCAGTTTTTTTAGGCATGCCTAGGGTTGTGCTTTATGCATTTTTCTTTTTACTATTCATAGGAGAAAATGTGTAGGTCCAACAAGGTGGAAATCCATCACCCCTTGAGGGAGAGAGATGATAAACTCTACCTAGGTTAGGTGGTTTGGGCATGCCTAGGGTCGCGTTTATTGCATTTTTTTGCGCTATTCCATGGAGGAATTGTATAGGTCTAAGAAGGTGGAACTCCATCACCCATTGAGGGGGAGTGTTGATAGACTCCACCTAGGTTAGGTGGTTTGGGCATGCCTAGGGTTGCGTTTATTGCATTTTTTCATCCTTTTCCTAGGAGGAAATATGTAGGCTCCAGAAGGTGGAAATCCATCTCCCCTTGAGGGAGAGTCATGTGAAATTCTGCCTAGGTTAGGTGGTTTGGGCATGCCTGGTCTTCTGCAACATGCTTTTTTTCATGCTATTCCGAGGAGGAAATGTATAGGTCCAAGAATGTGGAAATCCATCACCCTTTGAGGGAGAGTGACGAAAAACTCTGCATAGGTTAGTTGGTGAGGGCATGCCTAGGGTTGTGCTTTATGTGTTCTTTCATGCCATTCGTAGAAGGAATTGTATAGGTCTAGGAAGGTGGAACTCTATTACCCATTGTGGAAGAGTGATGACAAACTCTACCTAGGTTAGGTGGTTTGGGCATGCCTAGGGTTGCATCTAATGCATTTTTTTTTTTTTTTTGCTATTCGTAGGAGGAATTGTGTAGGTCCAAGAAGGTGGAAATCCATCTCCCCTTGAGGGAGAGTGACGAGAAACTCTACCAACGTAGCGTGGTTTGGACATCCCTAGGGTTGTGCTTCATGCATTTTTTCATGTTGTTCCAATGTGTAAAAGAAGGTGGGAATCCATCACTCTTCGAGGGAGAGTGATGGGAAAATCTACCAAGGTTAGGTGGTTTGGGCATGCCTAGGTTTGCGTTTAATGCATTTTTTCATGCTATTCCTAGGAGGAAATGTATAGGTCCAAGATGGTAGAAATCGATCACCCCTTGAGGAAGTGTGATTGAAACTCCACTAAGGTTTGGTGGTTTCGGCATGCCTAGGGTTCTACGTCATGCATATTTTCATACTATTCCTTGGAGGAAATGTGTAGGTCCAAGAATGTGGAAATCCATCACCCTTTGAGGGAGAGTGATAAGAAACTCTACCTAGGTTAGTTGGTGTGGGCATGCCTAGGGTTGTGCTTTATGCCTTTTTTCATGCTATTTGTAGGAGGAAGTGTATCGGTCGAAGACGTTGGAAATCCATTAGCCATTGAGGGAGAGTGATGATAAACTCTGCCTAGGTTAGGTGGTTTGGGCATGCCTAGGGTTGTGCTTTGTATGTTTTTTCATGCTATTTGCAGGAGGAAATGTATAGGTCCAAGAAGTTGGAAATCCATCACCCCTTGAGGGAGAGTGATGATAAACTCTACCTGGGTTAGGTGGTTTGGGCATGGCTAGGGTTGTGCGTAATGCATTTTATCTGCTATAACTAGCCGGATTTATACGGGTCCAAGACGGTGGAAATCCATCATCCCTTATGGGAGAGTGTTGGTAATCTCTACCTAGGTTAGGTGGTTTGGGCATGCTTTTTCATGCTATTCCTGGGAGGAATTGTACAGGTCTAAGAAGGTGGAAATCCATCACCCTTTGGGGGAGAGTGATAATAAACTCTACCGAGGTTAGGTGGTTTGGGCATGCCAAGGGTTGTGCTTCCTGCTTATTTTTCATGCTATTCCTCGAAAGAACTATGTAGGACCAAGAAGGTGGAAATCCATCACCCCTTGAGGGAGAGTTTTGATAAACTCTACCTAGGTTAGGTGGTTTGGCCATGCCTAGGGTTGTGCTACAAGCATTTTTTTCATGCTATTCCTTGGAGGAAATGTATTGGTCCAGGAAGGTGGAAATCCATCTTCGCTTGAGGGAGAGTGATGATAAACTCTTCCTAGGTTAGGTGGTTTGGGCAAGCCTAAGGTTGCACTTCATGCATTTTTTCATGCTATTCCAAGTAGGAAATGTATAGGTCCAAGAAGATGGAAATCCATCACCGCTTAAGGGAGAGTGATGACAAACTCTACCTAGGTTAGGTCGTTTGGGCAAGCTTTTTCATGCTATTCCTAGGAGTGAATGTACTGGTCTAAGAAGGTGGAAATCCATCCACCCTTGTGGGAGAGTGATAACAAACTCTGCCTAGGTTAGGTGGTTTGGGCATGCCATGGGTTGTGCTTCCTACATTTTTTTATGCAATTCCAAGGAGGAAAAGTGTAGGTCCAAGAAGGTGGAATTCCATCACCCTTTGAGGGAAAGTGATGAGAAACTCAACCTAGGTAAGTTTGTTTGGTCATGCCTAGGGTTGTGCTTTTTGCGTTTTTTTATACTATTTGTAGGAGGAAATGTGTAGGTCCAAGAAGGTGGAAATCCATCACTACTTGAGAGAGAGAGATGATAAACTCTACCAAGGTTACGTGGTTTGGACATGCCTAGGGTTGCGTTTTTTGCATTTTTTCACACTATTCCATGGAGGAATTGCATAGGTCTAAGAAGGTGGAACTCCATCACCCCTTGAGGACGAGTTATGGTAGACACTACCCAGGTTAGGTGGTTTGGGCATGCCTAGGTTTGCATTTAATGCATTTTTTCATGCTATTCCTAGGAGGAAATATGTACGTCCAAGAAGGGGGAAATCCATCACCCCTTGAAGGAGAGTGATGAGAAACTCTACCTAGGTTAGGTGGTTTGGGCATGCCTGGGGTTCTGCATCATGCATTTCTGCAAGCTATTCCTAGGAGGAAATGTATAGGCCCAAGAATGTGGAAATCCATCAACCTTTTAGGGAGAGTGACGAGAAACTCCACCTAGGTTAGTTGGTGTGGGCATGCCCATGGTTGTGCTCTATGCATTTTTTCATGCTATTCTTTGAAGGAAGTGTACAGATCCAAGAAGGTGGAAATCCATTACCCATTGTGGTAGAGTGACGATAAACTCTACCCAAGTTAGGTGGATTGGGCATGCCCAGGGTTGCGTTTAATACATTTTTTTTTTTTTTGCTATTGCTAGGAGGAAATGTATATGTCTAGGAAGGTAGAAATCCATCTCACCTTAAGGGAGAGTGACGAGAAACTCTACCTAGGTTAGGCGTTTGGGCATCCCTAGGGTTGTGCTTCATGCATTTTTTCATGCTGTTCCATGGTGTAAAAGAAGGTGGTAATCCATCACCCATTGAGGGAGAGTGATGGGAAACTCAACCAAGGTTAGGTGGTTTGGGCAGGCCTAGGGTTGCATTTAATGCATTTTTTTCATGCTATTCCTAGGAGGAAATGTCTAGGTCCAAGATGGTGGAAATCCATCACCCCTTGAGGGAGAGTGATTGAAACTCTACCAAGGTTAGTTGGTTTGGGAATGCCTAGTGTTCTACTTGATGCATTTTTTCATGCATTTCCTAGGAGGAATGTATAGGTCTAAGAAGGTGGAAATCGACAACCCCTTGAGGGAGAGTGATGAGAAACTCTACCTATGTTAGTTGCTTTGGGCATGCCTAGGGTTGTGCTTTTTGTGTTTATTCATGTAATTCGTAGGAGTAAATGTATAGGTCCAAGATGGTGGAAATCCATCACCCCTTGGGGGACAGTCTTGGTAATCTCTTCCTAGGTTAGGTGGGTTGGGCGTGCTTTATCATGCAATTCCTAGGAGGAAATATATAGGTCCAAGAAGGTGGAAATCCATCACCCCTTAAGGGAGAGTGATGATAAACACTACCTAGGTTAGGTGTTTTGGGCTTGCCTGGGGTTGTGCTTCATGCATTTTTTCATGCAATTCCTAGGAGGAAATGTGTAGGTCCAAGAAGGTGGAATTCCATCACCCTTTGAGGGAAAGCGATGAGAAACTCAAGCCTAGGTTAGGTGTTTCGGGCTTGCCTGGGGTTGTGCTATATGTGTTTTTTTATACTATTCGTAGGAGGAAATGTGTAGGTCCAAGTAGTTGGAAATTTATCACCCCTTGATAGAGAGTGATGATAAACTCTACCTAGTTTAGGTGGTTTGCGCATGCCTAGGGTTGTGTTTATTGGATTTTTTCACACTATTCCATGGAGGAATTGTATTGGTCTAAGAAGGTGGAACGCCATCACCCCTTGAGGGAGAATGATGATAGACATTACCTAGGTTAGGTGGTTTGGGCATGCCTAGGGTTGTGCTTGACGCATTTTTTCATGCTACTCCAAGGACGAAATATCTATGTCCAAGAAGGTGGAAAGCCATCACCCCTTGAGGGAGAGTGATGAGAAACTCTACCTAGGTTAGGTGGTTTTGGCATGCCTAGGGTTCTGCTGCATGCATTTTTTTCATGCTATTCCTTGGAGGAAATGTATAGGTCCAAGAATGTGGAAATCCATTACCCTTCGAGGGAGAGTGATGAGAAACTCTACCTAGGATAATTGGTGTTGGCATGTGATGTACAAATTTAATGTACTCGCAATAGCACAAGTCATGTGCAGTGTGGCATTGTGAAAGTACAAGATCGAATCCACTAGGAATCACATTTGTGAATATTTAATTCTATGCCTAAACTAACTCTATCTTAACCTAGTTCCAAATATCGAACATATGGCGTTCATAAAGTGTAAACTAATCTAAGTTTTAAAAAACAAATAAATAAAAACTCTAAGGTCTTAGAATCCACCTCACCACATTAATAAACATATTATCATGCTTAGTTTATACATCCAAAACAATTATGCTATTTGGCATATTCTATTTGCTATTCTTTAGTTCATACATCCGTCTATCGATAAAGCACTATGCATATTCTATTGTCATTATGAAAACTTGTCGAACCATTCAATTTATTTTCCATAAAATGAGTCACAACAGATATTGCTTCGAAGTCGAATCATCCACTGTATCATTGATCACAGTGTATACCACGTCTCAACCCAATCATCCGATGTACCTCCGGATTGAAATTGAATTGAAATGAACACACAAAACATTAAACGACCAATGGGATATTAAACTAAACACAAAAGCATGTAAATAAATAAATAGTGAGGCTTCATTTTCAACCTTAGTTGAAGATTTAGCCTCAAATCATAAAGATATAATGGCTAATAAAATAAATGACAATTTAGAAGGTAAACAATGAAGAACAGAGAGGTTTCTATCCTCCAAGGCCCCTCAAAAAACATAAGTTTACAAAATTACACAAGAGGTCCTATTTATAGGAAAATAAATGTTGTCAGGATAGAGAAGGTGTTCACGATCGTAGGCCATGCACTCGATCGTGGTGCACTCAATGCGCTCGATCGCAATGCTTGCACTCGATCACAGTCAACTGCCCCATAATCCCACTGTGTAGTCGAGAATGCGATGGCCTAGGACAACGCAGGGATCTTGGGTGTACATGGTGTGTGCTCGATCGCATCCCATGCGCTCGATCATGGTGTTCTCGATCCTGGTCCACACACTTGATCGTGGGTCTGTGCACTCGATCAGACAAACAGGGACTCCTTGCTTGATTTCCACCTTTTACAGCACTTTGATGGTAAGGACATGCAACACAAGAAAACACTAAAACTAGCAAAAACATTAGAAAACAACAAGGCTAAGGGCTTAACAAACATAAATTAAGGGGTCCAAATAAATACTATTTGGCACTCATTAAATACTAATGCAGATCAAAAGATAGTTCTGAGCTCCTTTGTGACTACGAACGATCGCACCAAGCCAGCGAACAATCTCAAAACTTGCACCAAAACGTCCAAACCTTTTGCAGAAGCGACCGATGAAGGGAGATCTACCTCCTGATCGTTCGCCCATCTGCAAACGATCGCACTCGTCCCTGCGTTCGATCGCACATGGGACATCTATTTTAATTTATGCATTTTAGTTAGTAATTAGGACTCTATTTCCTTGTTTTAAGTGTTTATTAAGTTTAGGGAGTCTTTATTTTGTTATTTTATTAGGTTTAGGGTTATGAGGGTTATTTATGTAATATTTTTATTAAGTTTAGGGTTTGTGGCTATAAATATATGCTTATAGCCTCCAAACAATTCAGTTTATGTTTATTATTGATTTTATGAATGAAAATTACTCAGAGTAGAGTTTTTTCCCCTTTTTCCTTAAAAATGCTAGAGAGTATCTAGATTTTCAAGAAGAGTTCTCAGATCATTGATAGACTCAAGATCTGGAATTACATATCTGCTGCGTTATTTGTTGTTCTTCGCTGCATCAAATACCCCCAAACTTACATTTTGCTCGTCCCTTAACAAAACAAATATGAAAAACATAATTAAAAAAAAAAACATAGGTCTGCTTTCGTGGGAGAAACTATTGCATTAGCATATGCAACAAGCCTTTTAAACCCCTAGGAATTCCCTAGTGGACGAGTGAAGTCTCGTGAGGGTTTTCTAGGAACAATACCCACAAACATTTGTACAAACAAACTATTCTAAAAAATGCAACAATATAAAAATAATGGTTCTCATTCATGAGCAAGCTTAACCAAACAAACATCATCTTCACAATTTTCAGGGAATTACAAATGAAGTTACTAACACGGCATTATGAGACCTCACATGATTCAACTTAGTGAAAGTGAATTTAACACATAGCCATGGGACTTCAAAAACTAATCTCAATTATGCATGGATCAACATGCAAAATTCATTAGACTATCCATCATATACAATAACCAAGTTTTATTATAATAATAAAAAAAAATTGTACTTAGCTCCCTTAAGCTTTTTAATTGACCCATGTATCGAGTGTTAAGTCAATGACTCCCAAACCAGATGGTTTCAGGGTATTAGGTGTAAAGACACCCCTAAGGACCTACTAACTCGAGTCAAAAAGGCTACGAAGCTTAGCTAACCATGTTTAACTGCACACTTTTTAACGCGAACACTCATTGCTTAATGAGGCAAGAGATCTAGTTACTCGGTGGAATGCTCAAAATGATCATTATTCTTTTTTCTTTTTTCTTTTTTATAAACAAAAACGAGGTTATCTCTCCAATCAGCTACCCAACTGCATCCAAGCAATCAAAACCAAACATGACTGATCCCAGAATTCATATCCCACAAACTACATGCTAATGTGCATGTGAAAGACAAATTGAATCATGTAATATCTCATGCTGTCAAGAAAGTAACACAATTTATATCCCTTAATCAAGTGATTCATCAAATTAAGCTCACAAATGAAAATCAAACCATAATTTAAAATAAACTATTGCATAGTTTAGAACAAAATGTGTACACAAACCCCAAACTTAAATTGCACAATGTCCACAGTGTGTGGATACAAAAAATAAAACAATGTAATGCAAGGGGTGAGAGTACTTGTGCCGCCCTGCCTGATGGGAATATCAATTAACTAGTAATTGACCCCATGGCGTACCATGCCAGCCATGTCCCTCCGAGACACGACCTCGAAAATCACTTTTCTTGTCATAACAAGAAAACTGCAGCGGAAGACTTTACCAAGACTATTGGATTTAAGAGATAGTAATGAAACATCACACAACAATACCAGAGATAAAATACTACATCCATAATATTAATAAGAGTCACCAAATGTATTGGTCATTAGACCGTCAAATAGGTATATCCCCAAAATAAGATACTACAACATGGTTCACAAAAGGTCGACAATCAAAGCCTAGACTTGAGCTTCAACAAAGCTAACGATATCAAAATCTCGATCAGGTCTGCACGAGCAAATCCTCTGTCCTCCCACATCGTCCTAAGCTAAACTGGGTCCATGTCCTAAAAAATTACCCGTATCAGGTCTTGAGCAATCACCCACATAACCTCCAACAGCATCCTCGTCTAGTGTAGCTAAACTGCGCAATTATTCGTAATGATAGGGGAAGACATAAACAAAAGTGTAAGTCTAAGACTTAGTGATTTTTAATGCAGATAATACCCATGCCAATTTTCAATAATGAACTCAGGTATTTATTGAGCAAAATAGTTCCTTCATGACAGTTTAATCAAGCGTGATATATATATAAGAATGATATATGCATATGGTGTCAAAAATAGTCATAGTTCAACAGTGTGGTCTACCCGAGATATTACCCCTTCTCAGCAGGGTTGATGCTATCCCGAGGGACCTATAATACAATGCCAGTGCCCCAGCCATTGCATAATATACTGTATGTAACATTAGTGGCACGATTAGGTCTGACCCCGAGTGGCCCACACCAACTAATGACGTCCGTCCTGTAGTGACCGAACCATTGGGAATGGTTGCATCAAGGTCACGAAACCAATGGATCCATAGCCCTCACATAATGCGCACATTTGACATTAAAGCTAACATGTATAGTAAGCCCATGGCCATTACTACCGCACGTACCGATGTACCATGTCATACGATGCAAATTATCTTGTCTGTATTTTACATATATGTCCTTTTTACAAGTCTCACTTGGTTAACAGGTTCAGCACAACGTTTTTTCCAAAATGACAGAGTTCATGTGCAATAAGTACAAACTATGAGAGTTGTAAAATATGCATGTTTTCTCGGTACACAAAATAAATGTGCAGTGCATGGAAAATAACAATGCACATTATGTGAGTTAAAACTCACCTGGGTCGACATGCGTCTCCGAAAACTTCAAAAGGTCCGGGTTCTCCAAATCTGTGGAAAACCTTCTATTAGTCCTATTTCCACTATAACAACCCTAAATCAAGGAAAACAGGAGCTATGGGACATTTGGTGAAAATAGGGTTTCTCTGCAACACAGTGACCATACGTCTGGGCTCAGGTGCATACGTCTGCCGTGTAACGACAAGCCGTACGTCCGCTGTATGGGTTCTCAAGGAGAACCTCATTTTCTCTCCACTGTCCGCCTATCCTCTGACTCCTAAGGCTACTGGGAACTACCTAAAGCCCTTTAGTCCGGTTTGAAACCTCCATGCAACGTAACAACGCTAAACTAACCAAACGTTAACCCAAACAGGTTTTAAGGTGCAACTAAGCTAACCACTACAACTAAACAATAACCAAGCAGCATAACAACGTAAATTAAAGCTATGGATCGAACATGTTACCTCCTTGAAACAAAACCGCAAGAGTTTCGCTTCACAAATGTTTTGAACTCGCAAACGCCTCGCACACATGCTCACCAAACACTCACAAGGCTTGGAAAACACTAAGGGAACACTCTAGTAGCCTGAGGGCATTGTGAAATTGTGAGAAATACAAAGGGGGTAGGGCTTTATTTATAGGCCCAGAAAGTAGCGAATGTCCGGCCAAGGGGCGTATGTCTAGTGGTTCTTGTCCAGTGGTTCAATGGTTGCCTCGTACGTCCAGGTATTATCCAGAGGGTATTCAAAAAGTAGCGTACGTCCGGTGGTCCCATGTATGTCTACCCATACAATTTGTAGAGCGTACGTCCGGTGGTCCCCCCGTGTATGTTCGCACTATAGACAACAGCGTACGTCTGCCTAACCTAGCGTAAGTCCGCCCAAAAGTCCAAATTACCCCACTAGCAGCCTTAGTGACCCAAAGCCCAAATTAACTCCCCCAATTAAGCCACTTATGCCTAGTTAGTAATTTGGGTCTCTACATTCTACCCTCCTTATAAGAATTTCGTCCTCGAAATTCTGAGACAAATACCGAAAGAACAGTACTCAAAGAGATGAGAATGTTACCTACTGTCCATGAGACATTCCCGCCATGCTCGGTAGGTACCTGGATTATCTCGTCCCATCCATTAATCGGTACATCATCCTCTTCAAACAGTCGTGGAAAATTGCCTCGTAAGTCGTCGAGTGCATCGTACTCGATGTTGCCCACGCTATACCAATCCTCGTCAATTTCTACTCCCAAATCTATCCACTTGCAGAAAGAGTAGTTCCACATGCAGTCCGGGTCGATTGGTATAGGTGCCATAATCCTTAAGAGAAAACAACCCTTTCTTAGTCAACTATTTCCTTACACAAAAATGGAAATAGATATACTGTCCAAGTATAATCTTAAAAGAAAGAGTCATACACAATCATTCAAACAAATACGGGTAGCGACTCCGCATATCGTGTTTTGCTTCCCATGATGCCTCCTCCACTCCATGATTACGCCACAGTACCTTGACGATAGGAATCGTCTTAGTACGTAGCACCTGCTCCTTCTTATTCACGATTCTAACTGGTTCCTCCATATAGGTTAATCCCTCCTGGATTTCCAACAGCTCATACTCCACAATTACATCAGGGTTAGCGATGTACTTCCTTAGCATTGACACGTGGAAAACGTCATGCATCCCAATTAGATCTAGGGGTAAGGCAATCCTATATGGTAACTTCCCCACTTTCTGAGTAATTTCGAACAGTCCAATAAATCTGGGGCTAAGCTTCCCCTTCTTCCCAAACTGCATTACTCCTTTCATAGGTGATACCTTCAGGAACACACGATCTCCCACTTCGAATTCCAAAGGCCTTCTTTGGTTATCAACGTAACTCTTCTGCTGACTCTGAGCTGCACTCATGCGTTCCTTGATGACACGCACCTTCTCACGAGTGTCCTAAATCAGCTCTAGTCCCAATGTCTATCTTTCACCAATGTTGTCCCAATACAAAGGTGATTGGCACTTTCGTCCATAAAGTGCTTCATATGGCAGCATTCCAATAGTCGCCTGATAACTATTGTTGTAGGCAAACTTGATCAAAGGCAAGTACTGAACCCAGCTTCCTTTGAATTCCAACACGCATGCCCATAACATATCTTCTAGGATTTGGTTTGTCCGCTCAGACTGACCGTCCATTTGAGGATGAAAAGCAGTACTAAACTTTAGCACCATCCCCATTTCCTTCTAAAGACTTTGCCAGAACCTCGAGGTAAAACAAGAGTCTCTGTCCAAAATAATTGCTGATGGTACCCCGTGTAAACGGACTACATTCTAGACATATAGTCTGGCTAACTTATCCATCGGATCCTTAACCTTTATGGGAATAAAGTGAGCACTTTTCGTCAACTGATCTACAACAACCCAAATGGAATCTTCAGCAGTGGGTGTCTTGGGTAACCCTAAAATAAAATCCATTGTGATCTCATCCCACTTCCACTTTGGTATAAGCAACGGCTTAAGCGTTCCTACCGGCCTCTGATGTTTCGCCTTTACTTGTTGGCAGGTCGAACACTGCTCTACAAACTTCGCAATGTCCTTCTTCATGTTGTTCCACCAATATGACCCCTTCATGTCATGGTACATCTTGGTGCCTCTAAGTGCACAGTGTATGGAGAATGATGAGCCTCGCTCATTATCTCCTTCCTTAGTTCTTTAATTCCTGGTACACATACTTGCTTGAAATGGGTGAGCAGCCCATCCTCCTTAAGACAAAACTCATTTGCTTACCTTCTGCAAGCAGTTACTTGACCTTGGCACACTCAGGATCTTCGAGCTGAGTTGCCTTGATTCTTGCAAGCAACTCTGACTGAACCATCAGGTTAGCCAAGTGTACAGGTATGCCTTCGCTTACTACTTCCAGGCCCATCCCAGTGAGTTCCTTAATCAACTAGGGTTGAGAAATCCCAACAGCAGCAAGCTCCGCCGTTGATTTCCTGCTCAACGTGTCTGCTACTATGTTAGCCTTACCGGGCTGATAATTGATCTCACAATCATAATCCTTGATCAACTCTAGCCACCTCCTGATGTGCAAATTAACTTGCACTCGCAATAGTACGAACCGTTAGGTCGTATAGTGTGCGAGGTGCAGGATCGAATCCACAGGGAACGGAGTGTTTGCTTAAGAAATTGATATCACGATTAAACTAACTCTACTTTAACCTAGCTCTGAATAGTTTCAAGAACACTAAATTTGCATTAATTAAAAGCTACACTAAGGAAAGGTTAATGTATGAAAAAACGACTAAGGTTAAGGATTAGCCTCACCCTGGATCAAAAGTTAGCTTAATACATTGAATATCAATTTTTCTGTCTTAGTAGTTAAAACCCTTCAACACAACTCTATTGTCGATATTTGACACAAGTCAAACCCAAACAATGTGTTTACCGTTAAGGAGCTACAACAAGTAATTGCTTATTGATAAAATCATCCACTGTATCCTTGGATCACAGTGGATATTGAATCAATAATTATTGACTTGTCGTGCACCCGGCTTGGAACACATCGTAGGATGACTATGATTGCATCAAAGATGACAACCATTTAACTATTTGTCACAGAAATTAAATGACGGGTGCGAAAATGTAAATGACGGAAAATAAAAGCATTTAATGTAAAAGGCAAGAAATATAAGCTAAGGGTGAGGCATCATCTTCAACCTTAGTTGAAGAGTTTAGCCACCCATTAAATAATAAAGCGAAATAAAGATAAAAGATTGCATAAAATAAACTTTAGAGTAAGTGTTTACAAATAAAATGGGCAAAGTATGGCCAACAACAGCAAAACACTCTCTAAAAATCGCCCAAAGAAAAGCTCTTCAACCAAATGACCAAGGGACCTATTTATAGACATGTCGATTTAGGCTGCGTCAACGCAGTCATGCGTTGAACATTATCCACTGAATCTCACGACACACATGGTCGACCGAGATAATTGCTGTGGCTGCGTGAGAGACGCTGGGTTATGGATATGTTCAACCTCGCTCGTGCGACGCATCCATGATTCAACGCAGACCATGCGTTCGAACGCACTTCAGGTATCTTCTCATCACTTCATATCCATTTGCTTCCTCGATCAAAACATGATGTAAGGGCTTGTTTATAACAAAACAAACAAAACAAGTAAAATGCATAGATATTAACAATGCTTAAGGTCTAACAAACATAAATAAAGGGGTGTGAAAAAGCACTAAAAAGCACTTATCAAATACACCCAAACTTATAATTTGCTAGTCCCTTAGCAAAATAAAGAATGAAAACACCATAAACATAAGTCCGCTTTCATGGGAGAATGGTTGCATTGAGCGTATGCAACAAGCCTTTTAAACCTCAAGGAGTTCCTTAGAGGACAAGTGAAGTCTCGTGAGGGTTTTTAAGGAATGATACCCACAAACATTTGTACAAACATTTCATTCTCAATCATGCAATAATATAACAGTCATGGCTTAAATTCAAGAGCAAGCTTAATCTCACAAACACCATCTTCACAATTTTCAGGGAATTTTCAATCAGGCTACAAACATGGCAAACTGAGACATCACACTAATCAATTCTAGTGAAAGTGAATTTTAACACATAATCATGGGATTTCAACACTAAACTTTTGTCATGCATGCTTTGACACTCAAAATTCATCAGACTACCCATCGGAGACAATAACCAAGGTTTATTTCAATTTTTTTTTAATTGCATAACTCCCTTAAGCTGTCTAGTTGACCCATGTATCAAGCGTTAAGTCAATGACTCCCAAACCAAAAGGTTTTAGGGCATTAGGTATAGAGACACCCCTAAGGACCTACTAACTCGAGTCAAAAAGGCTACGAAGCTTTGCTAATCAAGTTTAACTTCTCACTTTTTTACGCGAATGCTCTATGCTTATTGAGGCACGAGATTCGGTTACTCAGTGGAAAGCTCGAAATGATCTTTTTTTTTTTTTTTTGACATAAACCACGGTTATTTCCCAACATGTTATCCAACTGCATTTAAGCTCACAAAACTAGCATGACCAAACTCAACATTTAATCCCGTAGATTACGTGCCAAATGTGCTTGTGAAAATCAAATTGAAATGTAATATCTCAAGTTTGCCAAAGAAAGTAACACAATCAAAATTCCCTTCACAAAGTAATCATGTGTTCATAAAATTAAGCTCACAAAGGAAAATAAACCGTAATTAATATAAAATACATAATAAAAATAAAATGTACACAACACCATAAAAGACCCCTAAACATAAAACTCGCACTGCCCACAGTGTGCGGATAAAGAAAATACAACTGTAGTGCAAAGGGGGTATGAAAAATAAACCAAGACGTCACAAGATGTCACGGGGCTGGTGGTGGTGCAGAAGGTCCTGCTGCTAGAGGCAGTCTGTCCATGATAACGGAACATCTGCTGGACCTCGAGCCTGTCCTGACGAGTGTCCCTTTGTAAGTCTACGATCTAAAATCGTATCTCCACGAGGGTCTCCTGGAAGTGTAATAGATCCAAGCGTCTGATCATGATCCCCTCCTCATACTCCTCTCCCTCGTCTGGCTGCTCCTCCTGCTCTGCCACAAACTCTAGTGTAGCTGCCATCTCAGGAATGTCCATGGGCTCGCACCGTGTGCTGGCTGCTATGGTGTGGGGCCCTAGGCATGTGGGATGACTCGCGCCATGATGGGGCCAAAGTATGGGCTCTCAGTGATCGGCCCATCAGTAGAGTCGCCTTTAATCCCTTTCTTTCTCAGAATATGAGTGATGAGAAAAGGGAAAGGCAAGCCCTAGGTCTTCGTGTGCTCGGCTCCCCGGTGGTGCACTCCATCCCATAATTTCTAAATCTGCCACCATATAATCTCGGAAATGGAGCACCATAAACCTCTATGGAATGCCTACAGAGCACTGAGGAACAGATCCCTCCTTTGTGTCTTGCGCCCCAGAGGACACACGTTCCTATATAGCACCATGTCAATGAATGAAAGATTCGAGGAATCTTCGTTTTGCTGGCTACATTTTGGTGACTGTCCGCAAATTGCCCCTCACACATGTCGGCAACAATGTCCTCGACGGTGAGCATGGGAGGGCACACGAGCCAAGGAATATCCATCTTAAGAGGCTCATGGCTGCACTTCAGAACGACCGCTACGTCGGCTATGGTCACCTCTACTTCTCTTCCGTCAATGGAAGAGAAAAGCACATTTGGTTGGTGGCACTCACTGTAACATCCCTAGCCCAAAAGGGTTAGGTTTGTTAATCATCTTTCTTACTTGCAAAGATTTCCATAAGGTTTATCAATTTAATAATACTATCATAAAAACAATGCATGAAACTTTAGAATATCATATCCTAAAAACTAAAATCTTCATGCTTAATAAAAATATGTCTCCCAAACAATATAAATGTTCCTTATTAAAATAAAATTCAGCAATCTCTAGAAGAACTGTGCAAATGCACTTATTAGCTTGACCAATGTGAAATCATAAGAAAATTCATTTCGCCATTCCGGCCTCCTAAATCAACATGATCATCACAAACAAGAAATAAACTGATGAGCCCAAAGGAGGCCGAAATGAAATCCACAACCATAGGCGCTTTTACTTCTTGTCCTGCTTTTGAAACATGGGACTCATAACTATATGATTCCCAATATATTTTTGAATAATAAAATAGCATAAGAAACATAAAGCAATAAAAACATTATCATCAATAAAATTAATCATAATCTTTATCTCTAGGGCCGTGTATGTTACCCCGATACTAGGGTTGCGCGGTCTTTGCGACACAGGACAAGATCGTGGCCGAGCCCATCCCCTAGCCAGCCGATTAACTCGGGTGCACTCAACATGGCAAAATAAACTGTGATGGAACCACCTTCAGCCTCTTTCAGATTATGCTTCCATCCTTAGCATCGATCGAGCTTCTTTCTTGTTTCTCTTGGGCCAAAAAATACTCTCCTCCATACATGTGCCCTCATTGTAAAACTTCTTCTCATTTCTTGTACTTCTCTTAATACTTCTTTAAATATATCGAAGGCATCATGTAGGAGGGTTTATCATCATTTCTCAAATTTCTTAAAGACATCATTATTTTCTCAACTTTACTTTTCTCAAACTTATCATGCATGTAACATAATTCAATAGTATAAACAAAATAATCATTTGTAATTTGAAACAAAAGCATGGCATGATAATTTTTCTCGAAGGGATAGTAAATTCACTTACCTCTTAAGTAGCAAGAATTTCCTTTGATCGCTAACTAATCTCAAGGAAATACAGACATATTATTACCCTTATACACGCCATACTAATGCATTCTATTACTTCTATGAGTTGGCTTAATTAATTGAGAATGAACTTCTTAAATATTTAGGTATACTTTCTCATAAAATTCCAGATTTTGGTTCATATACATATATTTACATAAAATCTTAATGTACTTTAATTATTTTATTTATAAGAATCTCTCTCATTTATTCTATATTCATTTATATAGATAGGTAAGTAAACTTTATATGTATACATTTTGTGAAACTATATATATATATATATATATATTTATTTATGAATACCTTAAATCATTATATATATATCTATAAGACATATAGTTTAAACAAATTCAAAGTATATGTAAAATCTATATATCTCTGTGGATCCTATATGTATATATATATATATATATATAAAATGAGTTAAAGATTCAAATATATATGAATGTAAAACTTCACATAAACTGTGTCAAGGGTATACATAGAGAAGGGTTTGATGGTGTTTATAATCTATTCACATAAGAGACAAAATAGAGGTATATATATGCTGCACGTGAAGAGTAAAAGGATTCAATATCTATATATGCACTACAAGGTGGTGGGGACATGGCTGCACGTGAAGAGAAATAAGAAAAACCATCTCTTGACTAACACGTTGAATATTGACCCACTTTATTTTAGAATAACAAATATATATGACAAGACAAAGGAGGTTGTGAGTCTGTAACATACCTGACAATTTGTGGATTTGATGAAGAAATGGAGAGGCGTGGAGAAAAATGAGGAGGTAGTAGGTTATGCTTAAATAGGTGTACAAAAGAGAAACACGATTTTAGGGTTTTCTTTAGTAGGCGCTTAGGTTTTTTTTTTTTTTTTTTTTCTTTTTTTTTTTACTATTACTTATTTATTAATTATCTTATTTATTAATTATTATTATTATTATTATATTATATACCAATATATATCTATAGATATATAACTACATATATTTTATATTAATATATATTTTCAATGGTCCATTCTCAATATTAACTTAAGCCAACTATTTTTTTTTTTTTTTTTATGAGTCCATTAAAATACCCAAAAATTTAGGATTGTCACAATCCTCCCCTTATAAAAATTCCGTCCCCGAATTTGGTGACAAACTAACCAATTGATCAATGGAAAGTACCGATGTGTCATAGTCGCTTTACTATATTTGATCGCTTTCATTCAAACAAATACGGTACTTCTCCCGCATGCTCTCCTCCAATTCCCACGAAGCTTCTTCCACGGAATGATTACTCCATAAGACTTTCACTAGTGAGATAGTCTTGTTTCTGAGAAATTGTTCCCTTCTATCCAATATTCTTGTCGGTGTCTCTTCATACGTCATGTTGGATTGAATTTGCAGAGGCTCGCTCTCCAATACATGCGTGGGATCCGGTACATACTTCCTCAGCATGGATATATGAAACACGTTGTGAATTCCTGATAAGTTTGGTGGTAGTGCCAAGCGATACGCCACTGCACCGATCTTCTCGAGGATCTCAAAAGGACCCACATATCTGGGACTCAACTTCCCTCTTCTTCCGAATCTCATTACTCCCTTCATAGGGGCGACCTTGAGGAAGACCTTTGTGCCGACCTCAAATTCTAACTCTCGTCGTCTGACATTCGCATAGCTCTTCTGTCGACTCTGAGCTGCTACTAATCTCTGCTTAATCACGGTTATCTTCTCGCAAGTGTCTTGAATAATCTCTGGTCCAAGTAGTTTTCGCTCTCCTACTTCATCCCAGTACAATGGTGACCTACACCGTCTCCCGTATAAGGCTTCATAGGGTGCCATCTTGATGCTAGCGTGATAGCTGTTGTTGTAAGCAAACTCTATCAATGGAATGTATTGAATCCAGCTTCCTTTGAAGTCCAAAACACATAGTCGCAACATGTCTTCCAAGTCTGTCTCGAGGGTGAAATGTCGTGTTGAAGGTTAGCTTGGTTCTGCTTCGTAAACTCCGCCAAAATCTAGAGGTGAATCTTGGATCCCGATCCACACGATTGACATAGGAATTCCATGTAATCGTCGATCTCTTAATGTAAAGCTCGGCAAGTTTGTCCATACCGTAGGTCATCCTAATGGGTAGAAGTGTGCAGTCTTAGTCAACCGATCAACAATGACCCGCTGCGTCTTGACCACTAGAAGCTCGAGGAAGGCGACACAAATCCATAGAAATACGTTCCCATTTCCATTCGAATAGGTAAAGGTTGCAAAGGTCCGATGCTCCGCCTTGACTTGCGACACGTAAGGCATTGTTCTACATCGATATCCTTCTTCATTCCTTTCCACCAATAGTTTTACGTAAATCTCGATACATCTTGGTGTTACCGGATGGACCGTATAGGGGACCGATCGCTCGACAAGATAACCTCTTTAATTCCACGTCATTGAACACACACCGGTTAAAACTTTAACATCCCATCTCCAGCTACATGAAAATCCGATTGTACCCCTTTTTTCCACTTCTTGGCTTCTAGTAATTTCATTGTCCTACATTAGGTTCTAATTTGTTCCATTAAAGTCGGTTCCAAGGTTAGGCTACTGTAAGATGGATTTCACCATCATCTCAACTCCGGCCCTCTCAAGGTCAAGGAGTAGCTCTTTTCATAGTGAACATGGCGTAATACGCTTCCGCTATGTTTTTTTCTAAAGTGCATCGAACTACATTTGCTTCCGGGTGATAATTTATTGTACAAATGTAGTCTTTAGAAGTTCCAACCAACGTCCTTTGCATATTGAGCTCTTTGGGTGAAGAAGTATTTTAGACTTTTGTGATCCTGTATATCTCACAACGCTCCCGTATAAGTAGTACGCCATATCTTAAGAGCAAAGACTACCGCGCAAGCTCAAGATCATGAGTCGGATAGTTACGCCTCGTAAGTCTTCAACTGTCTCGAGGCATAGGCAATTACTTTTCCTGTTGCATTAATACACAACCCAATCCTTTGTGTGAGGCGTCACTATAAATTACAAATCCATCCGATCCGATGGGAGAGTGAGAACGGCGTGACTAAACGTTGCTTCAATTCTTGGAAACTTTGTTCACACTCCTCCGACCGGAATTTTTCATTCTTTCTTGTGAGTCTAGTCAATGGTGCCAACCGAGAAAATCCTTCAACGAATCTCCTAGTAGCCAAGAAGACCTAGAAAACTTTGCACCTCGTGGGCATTCGACGGCCTCACCCAATTAACTACCGCCTCCACCTTACCTGGATCCACTGCAATTCCTTCCTTGGTAACAACGTGCCCTAAGAATGCCACATTGTCCAACCAAAACTCGCATTTCTTGAACTTTGCAAAAAGTTGATGTTTCCTCAAGATGCTCAACACTATCCGCAAATGCTCCTCATGCTCCTCCTGACTCTTTGAATATATTAAAATGTCGTCGATAAAGACCACCACACATCGATCGACATGCTCGCGAAAAATCCGATTCATCATATCCATGAAAGCTGCAGGGGCATTGGTTAGCCCAAAAGGCATTACTAAGAATTCATAATGGCCATACCTCGTTCGAAATGCCGTTTTCATACATCCTTCTCCCGAATCTTGAGTTGGTGATAGCGGAACGAAAGGTCAATCTTAGAGAATACCGTGACCCTTGGAGTTGGTCAAGAGATCATCAATCCTCAGGGTATCTATTCTTGATTGTCACCTTATTTAGTTCTCGATAGTCGATACATAACCTCATCGACCCATCCTTCTTCTTCACAAAATAAAACCGGTGCTCCCCATGGAGAAACACTAGGCGGATAAATAAACCTGTCAAGAAGTTCTTGTAATCTGGTCCTTTAGTTCCTTAAGTTCTAGCGGTGCCATTATGTATGGAGCCTTAGATATGGGTGCGGTCTTTGGTAGTAAGTCAATGGTGAATTCAATCTCCCTATCCGGAGGTATTCTCGTAGCTCTTCGGGAAAACATCCACAAATTCTCTTACTATAGGTATTTCAATCCTACGCCCTAATTTTTCTTCTCATCACGCAGCCAAGTATCTGAACACCCACTTCTCAATAATTTGGTTGTATTGGGATATCAATTTGAGTGCGAATATTTTGATCTCCTGAATCTTGAACTCGCCTGGGGTTTGAACACTATCTCCTTGCAAAAGCAATCTACACAAGCATGATACTTGGATAGCCAATCCATGCCTAAAATAATGTCAAACCCGCTCATCTCAAAGACAACGAGATTCGTTGGCATGACATGGCCCTCAACCAGAATAGGACAATTCTTAACTCATCGAGGTACATACAATTGTACTACCTATTGGTGTAGCAACTGCTAAATTTATATCTAAGGCTTGAGACTCAGACAACAGGCCTTAGCAAAATAATACAAAACAAACGAATGTGTTGCCTGAATCAAAAAGAACAAAAGCTCTACCAGATGAAATGGGGAGAGTACCGATACTACGCTATTTGAAGTCAACATCACCGTCAAAGCATACACTCGGCAGTCTTGTGGTTCTTTGTCCCTCTGCGCGGTTCTGGTTGGCTTGATTGTTGGCAGGATTCCTACAATCCTTTGCGATATGTCCGTTTCGCACCTATAGCGCTGATTGCGTGAGAGGCAATTCCCATAATGCATTCTACCACACTTGCACGATGGGCGTTTCGCCCCTCCTTGGTTATGCGATTGTTGAGGCTTATAGCTCCTCCCTCTTTGGTTGATTAAACCTTTTCTTATTGGCATGGTATGGTTGCTTTATGTGCGTCCTCTTCTTGATTAAAGTATTCGAGTTGATTTTCTATGTCGCTCAATTATTGCCGCCTTTGTTGATCAAACCACAAGATGCCAATCTCAAATCCCACAATCTGATTCATGATGCGTAGTAACCCTCGCTCAAACTTTCTTGCTTTGAGCTCTTATGGACACCAAGTAAAGGCGTGAACCGGAGAGTTCTATGAACTTGGCGGCATACTCTTCCACCGTCATGGATCCTTGAACCAAATCGGTAAATTCTTGGGCCTTGGCCTGTCTGATTGTTTGGGGAAAGAATCGCTCCAAGAAAACATCCTTGAAGTCTTTCCAGGGAATGGTTACCTCCGCACCTAGACGTTTCTGGAGGTGCTCCTTCTGGGCCATCCACCATCGCTCAGCTCCCGCAGTGAGGTAGAAGGTAGCATACTTGACCCTCTGTTCTTCAGTGCAATTCATCACCTCCATCAGTTTTTCAATTTGCAAGACCTAGTTTTTGCAGCTATTGCGTCAGGTTGTCCTTCAAAAACTGGAGGGTGCTGTCGATTAAACTTTTCGAATGTACACCCTCGTGGTGCTTCGGTATGTGGTCCTCCTTCTCGCTGGTCTTTGGCTCCCATGGTGATTAATGCCACTAGCTGCGATGCCAATGCAGTCAGAGCTTCTGGGTGTTGGTTGGCGGTGGCATTTTCTTCGTTCCCAGCCGCGTTGCCCTCGGTGTGACCACTCTCGGTGTTGTTAGTACGGCTGCGAGTCGGGGGTGCCATTGTTCTATGATCGAAGAAAATAGAAGAAACTATTAAACAATTAGAAAGTATTCCTATACTATCTACAAGTGACTTCAACATAACTCTACTTGGCGGAATGTGGCTTCCCATTACCCCACTTATTCTATCAATAGTTCTAACTCTTAAAGTCTCATGTAACCTTATAACCTTTGCTCTGATACCACAATTGTAACATCCCTAGCCCAAAAGGGTTAGGTTTGTTAATCATCTTTCTTACTTGCAAAGATTCCATAAGGTTTATCAATTAAATAATACTATCATAAAAATAATGCATGAAACTTTAGAATATCATATCCTAAAAACTAAAATCTTCCTGCTTAATAAAAATATGTCTCCCAAACAATATAAATGTTCCTTATTAAAATAAAATTCAACAATCTCTAGAAGAACTGTGCAACCGCACTTATTAGCTTGACCAATGTGAAATCATAAGAAAATTCCTAATTACGCCCGCCCTCATTCCGGCCTCCTAAATCAACCTGATCATCACCTGAAACAAGAAATAAAACTGATGAGCCCAAAGGAGGCCCAGTAAATGAAATCCACAACCATAGGCAGTTTTACTTCTTGTCCCGTTTTGAAACATGGGACTCATAACTATATAGATTCCCAATATATTTTTGAATAATAAAATAGCATAAGAAACATAAAGCAGAATAAAAACATTATTATCAACAAAATTAATCATAATCATTAGACTCGTGTATATTGTTACCCCGCATACTAGGGTTGCGCGGTCTTTATGACTGGGACAAGATACGGGCGCCCCATCCCTAGCCAGCCGATTAACTCTGGGTGCACTCAACATGGCAAAATAAAAGCTGTGATGGAACCACCTTGGTAGAGCCTCTTTCGTGTTGCGCTTCCATCCTTAGCATCGGTACCGAGCTTCTTTCTTGTTTCTCTTGGGCCAAAAATACTCTCCTCCATACATGTGCCCTCATTGTAAAACTTCTTCTCATTTCTTGTACTTCTCTTAATACTTCTTTAAATATGTAGGCATCATGTAGGAGGGTTTATCATCATTTCTCAAATTTCTTATAGACATCATTATTTTCTCAACTTTACTTTTCTCAAACTTATCATGCATGTAACATAATTCAATAGTATAAACAAAATAATCATTTGTAATTTGAAACAAAAGCATGGCATGATAATTTTTCTGGAAGGGATAGTAAATTCACTTACCTCTTAACTGTAGCAAGAATTTCCTCTGACTGCTAACTAATCTCCTGAAGGAAATATGACAGTTACTACCCCATACACGTCATACTAATGCATTCTATTACTTCTATGAGTTGGCTTGTTAATTAATTGAGAATGAACTTCTTAAATATTTAGGTATACTTTCTCATAAAATTCCAGATTTTGGTTCATATACATATATTTACATAAAATCTTAATGTACTTTAATTTATTTTATTTATAAGAATCTCTCATTTATTCTATATTCATTTATATAGATAGGTAAGTAAACTTTATATATATACATTTTGTGAAACTACACATATATATACATATTTATTTATTTATGAATACCTTAAATCATTATATATATATCTTGGAGCAATACATATATTTAAACTAATTCAAAGTATCACATGTAAAATCTATATATATGTGGATCATATGTATATATATGAATATATTTAAAATGAGTTAAAGAAATCCTCAAATATATATATATAGATGTAAAACTTCACAAATAAACAAGGTCAAGGGTTTGAGGTCAAAAAATACTATATTAGTTTTTTTATTATAAGAGACAAAATAGAGGTGAGATATGTTGCGGGAAGAGTAAAAGTTGGATTCAATACATATATATGCAAGACAAGGGTGGGACATGGCTGCACGTGAAGAGATGAAATAAGAAAAAAACCATCTCTCTTTCTCACTACAAGGCACACGGTCACCAAGGAGGTTGACCCACTTTATTTTAGAATAACAATATATATGTAAGACAAAGAAAAGGAGGTTGTGAGTCATGAAACATACGACACCTTGTGGATTTGATGAAGAAATGCGAGGAGAGGTGTGAGGAGAAAAATGAAAGGCGAGAGTGTGTGCTACGTCTTTATATTGGTGTACAAAAGGAACACGATTTTAGGGTTTTCTTTAGTAGGCGCTTAGGGTTTTTTTTTTTAATTTTCTTTCTTTTCTTTTCTTTTCTTTACTATATTTTTATTACTATTATCTTATTTAATTAATTACTTATTATTATTATTATATACCAACATATATCTATACAAATATAACTACATATATTTTTTATATTAATATATATATTTTCAATGGTCCATTCTCAATATTAACTTAAGCCAACTATTTTTTTTTTTTTTTTTTTTATGAGTCCATTAAAAATACCCAAAAAAATTTGGATTATCACACTCACACCTCAAATTCTCGTAGAATTCTCTGACCAGGCGCTCATAAGCGGTGGAGGCGACGGGCTTGAAAAGTCTCTTTAAGCCCCTGTTCTTCAATTCTTACGGCCCAACTTGTTGCCTCATTATTGGAGAACTCCTCTTTGATGGCAAAGGTGTTCTCCAATAAGAGCTTATAGCTCTCAATGGGCCGCTGGGCGACCATGCTTTGGGTCCCAATGGACCAAGAAGAGGTGCCTTGGCCTCTAGGCATTATGGAGGTTGGTTGGGGCTTTTCGTCGAACACTTGGTGGGCGCCCAAAAAATAAAGGGTTTGGAAACCCCTTTCAAATAAACCCAACCCCCTGCAAAATAGCTCAAAACCCAACCCAAAACAATGGGGCACATTCCAAGAGTGGATTTGTGCCCAAAATCTATCAAAAAAAATGAAAAAAAAAATTGAGGGATTTCAGAGAAATTGGGTTTCGGGAAAAATGGGGAGAAAGTGGGGAAAATGGGGTGTTTGGTGGCCCGGCAGTGGGTGGAAATGGCCGGTGGTGGTGCGGTTGGTGGTTAGGAGGTGATGGGTGGTGGTGGTGCGTGGTGGGTTTGGATTTTAGGGAGTGATTGAGAGGAAAAGATGGAAAAGAGAGGGGGAGAAGTGTACGGCCGCTACAGGGAAATGAGGGGAATGGGAAAAATTGACCTAAAAATAGGTCCTAGAACGGCTCAGCTCGAATGCATTCGAACGTACATAAGTGCGTTCGACCGCACTCGTGTCTAGTGCAGGTGGTGCCAAAGGCTGCTCAACTTACAGGATAAGTTCTGACATAGCGCATGAGTGAGAGTGTGTGATGGGGTGCTGCAGTCAAACTCACCAAGGCAAGGTCGAACGTTGCGGCCAGTACATGTTCGAACGTATAGGCATACGTTCGAACGCAGAGATCAAACCAAAAGAAAAAAAATTAAATTTTTACAAAATTTACACACAAAAAACACAAAACACACAACACAAGATTTTAACAAACACAACACAAACAAAAGAACATTTACACAAATATTTTACAAAAACACAAGATAAAATATTTACACAAACACCCCCCAACTTAAAACGTCACATTGTCCACAATGTGACTGAATTAACCTAGGGAATAAGTATATTTAGGTATAGCATAAAAGAATGCTTTCCCAAATTTGACTAAGAAAATAAAACAAAAAGCAATAAACATAATGAGGGGTGCCTCCCACAAGCGCTAAGTTTAACGTCTTCAGCCAGACTCATGATATGAGACTACATCACTCAGTGTAAATTGGATCCTCCAATAGAGTAGCCTCAATCTTTAAACTCCTCAACTCCAAGAATGGTTTAACCCTTTGTCCGTTCACCTTAAAAATGTTGCCATTCTTGGGATCCTCTATCTCAATGGCCCCATGAGAAAATACGGTCCTAATGATGAATGGGCCCATCCATCGAGATTTCAACTTGCCAGGAAAAAGATGCAACCGAGAGTTGTAAAGAAGAACTTTCTGACCTGGCTCAAAGGATCTCCTCAAAATGCCCTAGTCATGAACCTTCTTCATGTGTTCCTTGTACTTCCTCGAGCTGTCATATGCATCATTCCTCAACTCCTCTAGTTCAGTGAGTTGGAGCTTCCTTTGAGAGCCGGCCTTTAAAAAATTGAAGTTCAACTGCTTGATGGCCCAGTATGCCCGATGCTCCAACTCGACAGGAAGATGACAAGCTTTTCTGTACACCAACTGATATGGTGACATCCCAATCGGTGTCTTATATGCCATCCTGTATGCCCATAAAGCGTCATTCAGTCGTGAAGACCAATATTTCTTGCTGGGTTCACTGTTTTCTCCAAAATGTGTTTGATCTCACAATTTGACACTTCAACCTGCCCACTCATCTATAGGTGGTAAAGGGTGGCAACTTTATGTGTGATGAAATACTTCTTCATCAAAAATCAAGTTGCAGAAGTGCGTACCACCATCACTGATAATCGCTCTAGGTGTACCAAACCGAGCAAAAATCGTGTCCTTCAAAAACTTGACCACAACTCTGTGGTCATTGGTTTTGCACGCAACTGCCTCCACCCACTTGGACACATAGTCCACAGCAACCAAAATGTATAGAAACCCAAAGGAGTTTGGGAAAGGTCCCATGAAATCGATCCCCCATACATAAAAAAATCTCAACTATCAATATGGGATTGAGGGGCATCATATTTCTCTTTGAAGTGCAATAAGCACGAGTGTCAGCAAACATGATGGGCCAATAAAATCCACACTGCAAAATCTTTGCAGTGGTCTTGTTTGCACTAAAATGGCCCCCACATGCATGATCATGACAACAGGAGATGACATCAATTTGGTCAAATTCAGGTATGCATCTCCTAATGATCTAATCGGGACAATACTTGAATAGGTAAGGATCATCCCAAAGAAAGGTTTTCACCTTGGACAAAAATTTGAGCTTATCTTGTCGCCCCCAATGCAAAGGCATTTGGTCAGTAACAAGATAGTTCACTATGTCAGCAAACCAAGGTGCGGGATTGTGAGCAATGTGCATCAACTGCTCATCAGGAAAGGTCTCAGAGATGGGTGTGGCGTCTTTGGTGAAATCCATGGTCAACCTAGACAAATGATCAGTCACCACATTCTCTATCCCTTTCTTATCCCGGATTTCTATGTCGAACTCTTGCAGAAGCAAAATCCATTTGATCAAACGGGATTTAGCATCTTTCTTGGAGAAAAGATACTTCAATGCCATGTGATCAGAAAAGATAATGATTTTAGATCCTAACAGATAGGATCTAAATTTATCGCAAAAACAACAGCCAATAACTCCTTTTGTGGTAGAGTAATTGAGTTGTGCGTCGTTCAGAGTCCTACTCACATAGTAAATCACATGGGGAAGTTTCTCAATACGCTGCCCCAAAACAGCTCCCACAGCATAGTCTGATGCGTCACACTTGATCTCAAATGGTTCACCCCAACTGGGTGGTCTAATTACTGGTGTGGACGTCAGAATCTGCTTTAGAGCCTCGAATGCCTTCACACATTCATCATCAAATTCAAATGGAGTCTCTTTGGCCAATAACCTACACAAGGGCCTGGCGATCTTGTTGAAATCCTTGATGAATCGCCGGTAGAACCCTGCATGGCCCAGGAAGGAACAGATTTCCTTCACAATATGTGGGGGTGGAAGGTTGGAGATCAAATCTACCTTCGCCTTGTCAACCTTAATGCCCATCTGAGATATGACATGCCCCAGTACAATCCCCTACTTAACCATAAAATGGCACTTTTCCCAATTAAGCACAAGGTTTTTCTATTTACATCTCACTAACACCAACGTGAGACGGTCTAGACACTCATGAGAAGATGAACCGAGATGGAGAAGTCATCCATGAAGATCTCCATAAATTGCTCTACCATGTCGAAAAAAATGCTGATCATGCACCGCTGAAAGGTAGCAGATGCATTGTACAGCCCAAATGGCATATGACGGTAGGCGAATGTCCCAAAGGGACATGTGAAGGTAGACTTCTCCTGGTCTTCGGGGTCCACTGGGACCTGGTTATATCCTGAATAACCATCCAAGAAGCAGTAGTACTTGTGCCCAGCTAAACGCTCCACCATTTGATCGATGAATGGAAGACGAAAGTGATCTTTCCTAGTGGCAGCGTTCAACTTTCGGTAGTCAATGCATACTCTCCATCCTGACTGAACACGAGTTGGAACCAACTCGTTATCCTTGTTCTTTACTACCATCAATCCAGCCCACTTGGGAACAAAATGTATCGGGCTCACCCACTTGGTGTCAGAAATGGGATAGATGATCCCAGCATCCAACAGCTTGATCACTTCTGCTCTCACAACCTCCTGCATTGTTGGGTTGAGCCTTCTCTGTGGTTCCCTCGATGGTTTGGAATTATCCTCTGAGTGTATCTTATGCATAACCAACGAGGGGCTGATTCCCTTGATGTCCTCAATCGTCCAGCCTATAGTTTCCCTATGCTCTCTTAAAACTCCCAACAGTTCCTCCTCTTGACCATCTATCAAGTCTGAAGCTATAATCACAGGCAAAGACTCAGTTGGACCTAGGAACTTATACATAAGACTATCAAGTAAAGGCTTAAGTTTCTTCTTCGGGGATCAGGTACTAGTGTCTCCTTCTTCTCTTTGCTCACCAAGGAGCGTCTCCAAAGTGCTCTGCTCCCATCAGTTTATCCAAATCCAAGTCTTCACCAAACTGAGCGAGGCATGCTTCCAGGGGTTCTTCTATGCTTGATTCTTCTATTACTTCATCCCAAATCTCTTCAATCAAGCATACTTGATTCATCTGGTCATAATCGAGTGGTTGTTTTCTGATGTGAAAAATATTCAACTCCACCGTCATATTACCAAAAGAAATCTTCATGACCCTCAACCTACAATTTATCAAGGCGTTAGTCGTAGCTAAAAATTGTCGCCCTAGAATCACAGGGATCTTAGTTCCTATCACTTGAACTAGCTCTATGTCCAAAACAATGAAATCCATGGGGAAATAAAATTTGTCCACATTAATCAGAACGTCCTCAACTATTCCCCGTGGAACCTTCACAGACCGGTCAGCAAGTTACAGTGTCATGGTTGTGGGCTTCAGCTCTCCTAGCCCTAACTGCAAATAAACTGAGTAGGGCAACAAATTTACACTTGCTCCTATACCCAACAGTGCCCTCTCAATCTGGCTAACTCCTATCATGCAAGTGATTGTAGGACATCCAAGGTCCTTATACTTGAGGGGTAACTTGCATTGTAAGATAGCACTGACCTACTCGGTCATGAATGCCTTTTTAGGGACATTCATTTTCCTCTTCACTGTGACCAAGTCCTTCAAGAACTTGGCATAGGAAGGGATTTGCTGGATGGCGTCCAAGAATGGAATATTTATTCGGACTTGTTTGAACACCTCTAGAATGTCTTCTAATTTCCCTCCATTCCTAGGCGCTTGTAATCTTCGAGTATGGTGCTTTAAGCACCCTAGGAGGTTCCTTTACAACTGGGTGACGAGATGGCTCAGATCTCCTTCCTCTTGATTGTCACCCTCTTCCTCTTGCTCTCCTTCCTCTTCGTTGTTCTTCCTCAAAGATCTTCTTTTGGGTTCACCACCTTATTGTCCACTCTCTTCCCTGACCTTAGAGTGACTATTGCCTGCACATGCTCCTGATTTGATGAATTTCTACATGCTTTAGGATTGTTCACTACTTGGCTAGAGAGCTTTTCCTTGTCCCTCTCACCCAGGTGATTCGCTAACTGTCCCATCTGCATCTCCAACTTCGAGATCGCTTGAGTGTTCACCATGGTAGACTGCCTCATGTCACTTATTGATTGACCAGTCATTTTCATAAAATCTCTCATGGTATCTTCAAGTGACTGGTTTGATGAGGTTGGGGCTTGGTTGGGGGCTTGATAAGATGATGGCGTGAGCCGAGCCCCTGATTTGGTAAGAAGAAAATCTCGGGGATAATGTGGTGCTCCCCTTGATTGGTGTTGGGTTGATTCTGCTTCAAGAAAATTGGGGTGATTCCTCCACCCGTGATTATATGTCTAAATATGGCCCATTTGGACGGCTTTTGAAAGCTGTTGAAAGCATTCACTTGTTCCATCTCAAAACTCATCATCGATGGACAATTTTGTGCTTGGTGCATAGGACTAGCACGCATGTAACAACTCTCTGTGGGAATGTGTTTACGGCATTTATAGCTTTCCTACACTCTTCGTCCAACCTTTTCACAATCGCATCCATCCTTTGAGTCAACTCTTGCTCACCTTTTAGCTCCAAGATGCCTCCTTTTTTGTCCTTCCGGGCAGATTTATCACGACAACCGGAGAAATCCCGATTCGTGTGTTGGCAATAATTTTCTCCAAAGCTTTGTATGGCCAAATCTCCATCAAATTTAGGAATGCCCTCCATTCATTAGTTCAATCATACTACGGTTTGAGAACCCTTGGTAGAAGAATTGTACTAGACGCCATTTCTCATATCCGTGGGGTGGACACTTCATCAACATATCCTTAAATCTTGTCCAACATTCCGTGAATTTCTCATCCTCATCCTAAGAAAATGAACTAATTTCCTTTCTTGCTTCATTTACTCTGGACATTGGATAGAATCTGTGGTAGAACTGTTTCAATAGTTCTTTCCGGGATGTAATAGAACGAGGTGCTAAGAATCCAGCCACTCGGTGGCTCTGTCATGAAGGGAGAAAGGAAAAGTCGAAGATTGATGATTCCTCAAGTTTTGAAATTTGGTTGTGGCGTTATACTCCTAAACTTCTTAACATGGGAATAAGGGTTTTCATGATCTAAGCCATAGAAAGATGGTAACATCTGAATCACATGTAAGATCATAATGAGTGGCATTAGTTGGTGGTAACACTATGCAATGAATCTTACCGATGATAGGTGCAAATAGTTCATGTAATGCTGTCGTGAAATCCAACTCATACAAACGTCTACGCTCCCCGTTCCTAGCTCTTGCATCTTCGAATTCCTCGTTCTCCTCTTCCTCATCCTTTTGATTTTCTTCGTGCTATTCCACCCGTGGCTCCTTTGATTATCTCCCATCTCGGCTCGAGCTCGACACGCTCTCCTAATGTTTCTTTCTAAGTCGGGATCTAGTGGTGTTAATTCTAAGTTCAAGGATCGCCGACCATGCATAAACTAACAAAAATTTAACTAGAAACTAAGGAAAAACAGCAAGCTAGATAAGCTAAAAAGATGCAACAAAAACAACAAAAACCGGAGGAATAAGACAAAGCAAAAAGAAGAAAATATGCAAAATAAAAAAACAAAAAAAACAAAACAACAAGAATAAAAGAGCTAAAACATATTGAACACTAACCTATCACAAACAAGTGAACAAAAACAAAACCAATTGAAACAAATATAAACAGATGCTGTAAAAAGCAGAACCGATTAAAAACAAAGAACAAAAACTAGCTAAAATCACAAAACAGCAATAAAAGCAAGATAATCTAAACACCTAGTAATTAAAACTAATTAATTAAAACAACAAAAGACATGCAAAGAACTAAAGAAAAATAAAAAAATCAAACTAATAAACTAATCATAGCACTCAAAATACTCAAAATAGGCAGTTTAAACAACTAAAATAAGTCTAACAATTAACTGAATTAAAAGAAATTTAAAAATAGAACATACTGCCTCTGGTATGTTGATGCAGAAGCGAAGTGCGCTCGGCGTAGGACAACGTTAGTTCGCACAGACAAGAATATGGCAGTTTCGCAGTGTGTTCGAGCATAACTCAGAAGTTCAACGGATGCACTGCGTCTCTGTCAGGGGTCCGTGCTCACACGCAGATGGTGATGGTGTCGCTTGCATGAACGTCTGGAATAGGTGGTAATGCATTCGACCAAGCAATGCGTTCGACCGCTGTTTATGTGCACGATATTTCCGAAACAAAACAGAAAGAAAAGACTAAAATTAATCTAAAATTAATGAAAAAATGAAAATAAACTAAAACATAAAATAAAATATGATAAACAATGCACTAGTAGAAAAATAAAGTTAAAAAACAATATCAATTAAAACAAAACAACCGTTCCCGACAGCAGCGCCAAAATTTGATGTGCAAATTAACTTTTTCGTAATAAATGCGAACCGTTAGGTCATATAGTGTGCAAGTGAGATCGAATCCACAGGAGCGGAGTGTTTGCTTAAGAAATTAATATTGCGATTAAACTAACTCTACTTTAACCTAGCTCCAAATAGTTTCAAGAACACTAAATTTGCATTAATTAAAAGCTATACTAAGGAAAGGTTAATGTATGGAAAAAGGACTAAGGTTAAAGATTAGCCTCACCGATCAAAAGTTAACTTAATACATTAAATACCAATTTTCGTCTTAGTAGTTAAAACCCTTCAACACAACTCTATTGTCATTATTGACACAAGTCAAACCCAAACAATGTGTTTACCGTTAAGGAGCTACAACAAGTAATTGACTATTGATAAAATCATCCACGTATCCTTGGATCACGGTGGATATTGAATCAATAATTATTCACTTGTTGTGCACCCGACTTGGAACACATCATAGGATGACTATGATTGTATCAACAAAGACAACCATTTAACTTTTGTCACGAAATTAAATGACGAGTGGAAATGTAAATGACGGAAAATAAAAGCATTTAATGTAAAAGGCAAGAAATATAAGCTAAGGGTGAGGCATCATCTTCAACCTTAGTTGAAGAGTTTAGCCACCCATTAAATAATAAAGCGAAATAAAGATAAAAGATTGCATAAAATAAACTTTAGAGCAAGTGTTTACAAATAAAATGGGCAGAGTATGGCCAACAGTAGCAAAACACTCTAAAAATTGCCCGAAGAAAAGCTCTTCGACCAAATGACTGAGGGACCTATTTATAAACATGCTGGATTTAGGCCTGCGTTCGAACGCACCAGTTATCTATGGTTGAACGCATACCACACAGTTGACCACAGATAACTGCCAGGGCCGGCTATGTGAGACGCAGTCGATCGGACTACGTTGACCTCATCGATGATTGTATCTCGTTGAACGCACTTCGAACGCATCTTCTCATCACTTCATATCCATTTGCTTCCTCTATCAATACATGATGAAAGGGCCTGTTTATAACAAAACAAACAAAACAAGTAAAATGCATAGATATTAACAATGCTTAAGGTCTAACAAACATAAATAAAGGGGTGTGAAAAAGCACTAAAAGGCACTTATCACCTCCTCTGCCTCATGTTCAGCTCCTTTTGAGTGAATAGATACTTCAAGCTCTTATGGTTCGTGTAGATCTCACACCGCTCACCGTACAAGTAGTGTCTCCGAATCTTAAGAGCAAACACAACCGCTGCCAACTCCAGGTTGTGTGTAGGGTAGTTCTGCTCATATGGTTTTAGCTGGCGTGAAGCGTAGGCATTAACATTACTGTTCTGTATCAGCACACAACCTAAACCCTTGTTAGAAGCGTCATTATACACTACGAAATTACCAGATTCCGTAGGTAATGCCAACATTGGAGCAGTTACCAATCGCCTCTCAGCTCTTGGAAACATTGCTCACACTCATCCGTCCAAACAAAACGAGCATTCTTTCTAGTCAAAGTAGTGAGTGGTCCTAACAGCTTCAAAAAACCTTCGATAAAGTGTTGATAGTAACCGTGAAGTCCTAAGAAACTCTGAATCTCAAACACACTAGTTGGCCTTGTCCACTCAACCACAACCTTCACCTTTTCCGGGTCAACTGCTACTCTTTTTCCATAAATAACATGTTCGAGGAAAGACACGTTATCCATCCAAAACTCGCACTTCTCGAGTTTAGCATAGAGCTTCTTGTTCCTAAGCCTCTCCAATACCTTTCATAAGTGCTCCTCGTGCTCCTTCGACGTCCTTGAGTAGATCAATATATCTTCAATAAAGACAACGGTGAACTGATCCAAATAGTTGTGAAAGACTCTGTTCATCGTATCCATAAAGACTGCTGGCGCATTAGTTAGTCCGAAGGACATAACTAAGAACTCGTAGTGTCCATAACAAGTCGTAAAGGTTGTTTTAGGAATGTCCTCTTCCTTCACTCTTACTTGGTGATAGCTCGAGCTCAAATCAACCTTGGAAAACACCTGCGCTCCTTGCAGTTGATCCAACAGGTCGTCGATCCTTGGCAAAAGATATCGATTCTTGATCGTCACCTTATTCAATTCCCGATAGTCAATTCACATCCTCATTGACCTGTCTTTCTTCTTAACAAACAACACCAATGCTCCCCATGGCAATATACTAGGGCGAATGAAACCCTTGTCCAAAAGTTCTTGGAGTTGTTCCTTTAACTCCTTCAACTCTAAAGATGCCATCCTATATGGTGCCTTCGAGATAGGATTAGTGACTGGCACCCATTCAATCCCAAACTCCACCTCCCTCTGTGGTCGTAATCCAAAGTAGTCCAACGAAAAGACAACACCACAGGAATATCTTCCAGATTCTTCTTTACTTGCTTCGTTGGAGTGACAATGAATGTCAAAAACACCTGATCACCTCCGACGATAAGCTTCCTCACTTGCATTGCCAAAATTGTCGAAGGTAAAGACCTCGTTCGTGTTCTGACGTACGTCACTTTTACTTCTACCCAAGGCGTAAGTGTCACTTGCTTTAGAACATAGTTGATAATCACCGAGTGCTTCGTCAACCAATCCATTCCGAGAATAATGTCGTAACTAAACATAGGGAGAACAACTAAGTTTGCGAGAAGTACTCTTCCACAAATGCTAACAGGGCATTTGCAAACTACACGCTTACAGACCATAGTTTTTCCTACTGGTGTAGTTACAACTAGACCAGGTTCCAAAGTTCTCACTACAAGTCTAGATAGCCTTACAAATACTACAGATACTAAAGAGTGGGTAGCCCCCAAATCAAACAAAACTGAAGCTTCAAATCCAAGTATAGGGACAGTACCTGCCACCACTTCCGATCCTCCTTCCGATTCTCCTAGAACAAGTGCGTAAAACCTAGCTAGTGCTAAAGGCTTCTGAGCAGCCCCCTTGCTCATGCAGTCTTTGTTGAAGTGCCCAAACTGGTTGTAGCGATAGCAAGTTCTGGTTGCCATCCTATAGGGCCCCTAGTGTACACGATTACACTTCTTACATAGCTCCGATGTCTGATTCCTTTGCGACGAAGCTGGAGGGTTACCAGAGGTATGTCTTTGTGACCTATGGGGTGGAAAACTCCCCACCGCCATCCTCTTAGCTGTCTCGGCTCCTCCGACCGAAGTACCAATTCCTTGAGTTCTCCTCTTCTGATCAGCGTACTTATCCGCATTCTCCTTCAAACTTTCCTCATAGATTGATGCTGATGTGGTAAATTTGTGACCAAATTTATCACTAATAAAAATACCACTCACAATAGGACGAATCCCGTAGGATAGAGCTATATTGAGGGTGTCAAACCTCAAGGACTGTAGGGGTTTTGTTAGTAAATTCAAAGAACAAAATTTAACCTAATTAAAAAAACAAATTGATTGTTTTGTGAATTGAAGTGCATAAAATTAAACACAGAATTAAAAGTAATAATATCAGAGAGAGAGAGTAAGGTACCGACTTCACCATAATCTGCACAACAATGGTAATCGTAATTCAATTCTAGAAACTCATAATCATGTATATTACAAAAGACAAGAAAATACATATTAAAGGATTTGAATAATTTATCTTCGGTTGGCACGGATCGTCCACCGAACCACTAAGATGCGGCATGACCCGTCTTCCCTAGGTATAAACTATAGAATCCCTTAATAAGTTTTATATGATTAACGGAATAGTATAACCCATCTTCGGTTGGCACGGTTCATCTACCTAAATTACTCTAAACTAGGATGTAGTACGACCCGTCTTCCCTAAGCATGGTCTATCTAATCCTATTAATCATATGCATATTAAAGCCATTGCATAACCATCAATCTTATGATCATAGAAAATAAGCTTGATTGAATTCAATACAAGCAAAATAATTTCTAAGACAAGATAAGAATTTCGTACGTACTGAATTTGGAATTGAATAACAATTACTTCGGTACCCCACAAGGGGGTTTAGCCGCTCATGCTGACGAATAAACTCCAAGGAATTTTTGTGCAATTTTCACTCTAGGGAAACCGGACCCTTTTTACAGTGTATAATGGCCTATTTATAGGGACTCATCAAACCCTAAAAACCGTAGAAACCCTAAGAAACCTGTAGGTTAGTTTCCCACTTCAATTAGGAGACTTGAATTTGGTGTTTGTCAAATCCGCTTTGGGTTAAGTGAACCCCAGTGCATGCGATCGCCTGAGATGGGCGCTTTCGTTGCTCGGCGCACATTTGCAAGTGTGCTGCGATCGTTCGCTAGCACAGAACGTTGCATCTTGTCCCTTTTAGTACTATTTTCAATGGAGCTTATGTATTTGACTTGAAACACAAAACAAAACAAGATCAAGCAAATAACAACGCTAAGGAATTAACATGTGCGAGTTAAGGGGCTTGAATGTGCAACATTCGGCGCTTATCACACCCCCAAACTTACATACTGCTAGTCCCTTAGCAATACAAAACAGAAAATAAAATGAAAAACATCAAAAGATAAATCCAGTTATCGTGGGATGTATGGTTGCATTTAGCATATGCAACAAGCCTTCTAAAGCTCTAGGAATTCCCTAGAGGACGAGTGGACTCTCGTGAGGGTTTTCTAGAAATGATACCCACAAACATTGTGCACAGTTTATGTTATCCAAAAATTAAAGCATCACTCAACCCATGACTTTCATTTATTAGCAAGCTTAAAAGATTAAACTCCATCTTCACAATGAATTGGAATTTAAAGTCTAATTACTTACGACAAGCAAACTAAGGCATCACAAGCTCGAAACAGTGTAAAGTGAACTAGCACAAGACTATGAAGCTTCCAAATAAATTCAATGTGCAATGGCTCTATATCTCAAGATTCACTAGAAGTCCTATTAGAATGAACAACAATTGCATGTTTTTCTTATTCTTTATTTTATTATTAGGCTCTGCAGTGTTTAGTTCTCTTAAGCTTTCTAATTGACCCATGTAACGAGTGTTGAGCCAATGACTCACAAACCAGATGGTTTTAGGACATTAGGTGTAGAGACACCCCTGAGGACTTACTAACTCGAGTAAAAAAGGCTACGAAACTAAACTAGCCGTAATGTTAACCACATCAAAACTCCTCATCTTTTGACGTGAACGCTCAATGCTTTGATGCAAGAGGCCTAGTTACTCAGTGAACAGTTTATCAATGATTATCACCATTTTCTTTTTCTTTTTTTAACCACATCAAACCTCTTCACCTTTTGACGTGAACGCTCACTGCTTTGAGGCAGGAGGCCTAGTTACTCAATGAAGAGTTTATCAATGGTCAATTTTTTTAACATAATGTATCCACTACATTAAACCCACATAGAAATATACAAATTAAACCCACATTATGTCATGTGCTAATGTGCTTGTGTTAGAGCAGATCAAACATGTGACTTCTCAATTGCCCAAAGCAAGTAACAAACTTAAAAGTCCAACATCAGATCATGTGTTCAAAATTTTAAGCTCACTAATGAAATCAATCACAAATTTTTAGGTTAACCAAAATTTAAGGACAACATGAACATGCAATTTTTTTTTTAATTTTTTTAAGAACAAAAAAAACGAGACAAGGTGTATGAAATTGTGTCTCCATGCCCCCAAACTTAATTTGCACATTGTCCCCAATGTGTAATTACATAGAAAGAGCTGACCTGGGAGTTAGAGAACTATCTGGACTGGCATGGCTCATAGCACACCCCCAAACTTGAACCGAAGTACCCTTTTTGTCCTTGAAAAGAAAACACAAAGGTAATACGGGAAAAAATAAAAAGACAATAAAAATAAAGGCAAAAAAAAAAAAATAAATGGATATACTATGGGGTGCCTCCCACGAGCGCTAAGTTTAACGTTTTCAACCAGACAGTGCAGCTGCTCACTGCTGCTCCCCATGTGGGACAAAAGCTGGTGCTCCTGCAGCGGGTGGTAGTCGGTCCAAAATAGCCCTGAGTAAGTCAGTGTGGGTAGGAGATTGTGGTTATATGTTGGTAAAGCGCTCTTCCAGTTTGTCCAGGCGCTGATGTGCACCATTCAATAATTCATACTCGGTGCGACTAATGACCATAGTATCAGCTCTCCCACCTTGCTGCGGTGCCGGTGCATCCTCTTCCATATGTTATCCTTCATCTCCTCCTTCATCAGCTGGGATTTCTACCCTAACCTCTTTGGGCATATGGGACTAGCTGTGGTTCCACTGGTTTCAGCCGAAGAACAGATGTTCTGTTACCGATCCATCTTTGGGTGTTCCTTTAATGCCTTTCTTCTTTAGAATGTGTGTGAGCAGGAATGGAAATGGGAGCCCCCATGACTTCGTGGTGGTGGCCCTATGCACAATCACCCCATCCCAAATTTGTGAAGTTGGCTCCAAATAATTGTGGGGATGGAATACCAGTGGCCTTTATGGAAGGCGTACAGTGCTTGAAGGAATTGGTCATGCCTCTGCGACTTGTTCCCCAATGGGCACACATTCTGCTGCAAAATATAATCCACAAGCAAGAGTTGTTGGGGCAATTTGGACCGGCTGCACGCATTCCATTTTTCATCGGCATATTGCCTGCACACATATCTTCAATTATCTCAGGGACATAGAAAGGCTCTAGCTATTCATCAAGTAGTGCATCTCCCGGTGGGTGTTCATCATTACAATGTAGTGCGGCGGCAATGTCCGAGGTGGTCACGTCCACTTGCTTCCCTTGAACGGTAGAAGACAGGGTGCCCGACTTATTACAATCCCTGGAGAGGTTGGAATAGAATTGGACAACCAACCTTGTGTAGGCTGTGGAGGTGACAGGTTTGAACAACTTCTTCAACCCACGGCGTTTGAACTCTTGGACCGTCCATTGAGTGGCTTCAAAATTTTTGAAGTTGCCATTAATATCAAACTCCATCTCAAAAATGATCTCCCATTGCTCAAAAGTTGGGTAGGAGAATTGGGCACAGGAGCTTGAAGCTTGGGAGGTTGAACGAGTGGCCCTAGGCATCTTGGAGGTAGGTCGGGACTTTTGTCGAGCAGGTGGTGTGCAACCTTCAAACCAAGAAGTAAAAGCCAAGTTTCAAAAATTCCCAACTCCCTGCAAAAGAAGAGCAACTAACACAGCAGCACTACAGTCTTGTACTAACCGAGTGCAGTCGTTAGAAAATAAAATAAAAATTCAATTTTTTTTATGGAGGTGGGGGGGTTATGAAGGTTGGGGAGAAAAATGTGGGAAGAGCGCGGGTGAAGTGAAAAGTGGCCCAGTGTGGTGAATGTAGTGGTTGCCGATGGTGGGTGGTGGCTGTCGATGGCCATGAGTGGTGGTGAGAGAGAGAGGTTGGATGTGCCGTGAGGTTGGGAGTGACAATGTGCGGGAAATGGAAGTGACAATGTGCAGGAACACTTTTCGGCAAGGGGAAAATAATGGGGAAGAAAGGGGAAGTTGACCTAATAGGTGTACGTGCCCTTTGGAGGAAGCGATCGCTCTGAGGTGCGTTTGTTCACTCGTGTTGGGCTTTGAGAAGTGACGATCAGATGGGGTAACGTTCGCTTCCTCGATGTTTGGCACTTTTAAGACTTAGGACGATTGATAAGCCCAGGTGGGTGAACGTTAAATTCCTTAGTGTGATTCTCATGATCAACTTAAGAAAACTAAAAAAATATCCCAAAAAAATGCATAAAAAATAAGTGGAAAAATCAACAATGAAAAACAACAAAAGTAAAAGCAGATAAAATGAAAAAAAAAAATTTGTACCTCTCCTTGGCATGGCCTCCTTTGACCTCAACAATGTTTGAGATTGAAATGACTATAAGCGCCTTCATGTTCCATGCATTCTTAAAAGCGAATTGGTGGGATCAAGCCATCAACTGGATTCCGTGTCTGTACTGATGTGCGGTTACATGCAGGGCTTTCTTTGACCATTGACCTTGAAAATGTTGCCGTCCTTTGGGTCCCTCAACTCAAGCTTGCACCATGTGAGAATCTTGAAATCAAATGAATGCCATCCCATTGTGCCTAGCTTCCAGGGAAATGGAGTTGACCATACGATCAGCTCAAATGTCTTCGATGTGGGTCATGAAAAGCCTTTGTCTTCTCCTTGTAAATTTTGAGCTGTCATATGCATCATTTAACTCTTCTTCGTCAACTAAAGCTTTGGTGGGGCGCTTGCATATCAAAGTTTTGATTGCCCACAAAGCCTTGTGCTCTAGTTCCAAGGGAGGTGACATGCCTTTCCATAAATCAGCGGTATGGTGACATTCAATCGGCATTTGTAAGTAGGCCCATAATGCATCATTGAGGCAAGGACCAATCCTTGCTAACCATTTTCTCTAGAATATGCTTGATTTTCCGGTTGGAGACTTCTACTTGGCCACTAGTTTGAGGATGGTAGGGAGTGGCTACCTTATGAGTATGAGTACTTGAGAACAGGTTTTGAGAAACCGGTTGCAAAAGTGCTTGCCATCAGATGATGGCTCAGGAGTACCAAATCTACTGAAGATGTTGGCTTGGATGAATTTTACTACCACCTTGTGATCATTGGTCTTGGTGGCCACAGCTTCAACCCATTTGGAGACATAGTCTACCCCTACTAAAATGTACTCATACCCAAAAGATGGTGGAAAGGGGCCCATGAAATCTATACCCCAAACATAAAAAATTTCGACTATGAGGATGGGGTTTAATGGCATCATATCTCTCCGAGACATAGCTCCTAGGCGCTGACATTTCTCACAAGCCTGGCAAAAGTCATAGGCGTCTCTGAAAAAAGTCAGCCAAGTGAATCCACATTGGAGAACCTTGGCCACAGTCTTCTTGGCACTAAAATGACCTCCACAAGCTAGAGAGTGGCAAAAAGTGAGGATACTGTGGAATTCATTCTCTGGGACGCAACGTCAAATTATCTGGTCAACGCAGTACTTGAACAGTTTCGGATCTTCCCAAAAGTAGAATCAAACTTGCTTGAAGAAGCGGTCCTTGTCTTGCTTAGACCAATGAGGTGGAATCTAACCTGTGGCTATAGAATTGATGATGTTAGCATACCACGGTGGTTCTCTTGGAGTAATTTCAAACAGTTGCTCATCCGAGAAGGAATCATGAACTGGAATTGACTAAGGTTGTTCAAATTGAATCCATGACAGATGGTCGGTGATGACATTTTCAGTGCCCTTCTTGTCTCGAATTTTGATGTCAAATTCTTGTAACAGCAATATCCGTCGAATCAACCGGGGCTTTGTCTCCTTCTTTGCCAATAAATGTTGCAATGTAGCATGATCAGAGTAGATAATTACCTTGGATCCCAAGAGGTATGATCTGAATTTGTCCAAGGCAAAAACTACAGCTAGCAATTCTTTCTCCGTTGTTGTGTAATTGACTTGAGCATCCATCAGAATCTTGCTAGCATAGTAAATGACGTGAGGGAGCTTGTCCACACACTATCCCAAGACTGTACCAACAACAAAATTGGATGCATCACACATGATTTCAAATGGCAAGGACCAATCGGGAGACTTCATGATGGGAGCAGAGGATAGCAGAGATCAGAGCTTCTGGAATGGCTCATGACAAGTTTCATCAAAGTGGAATGGGGTGTCCTTGGCAAGCAAACTGCACAAAGGCCTTGAGATCTTGCTAAAGTCCTTGATGAAGCGTCAATAAAACCCCGCATGCCCTAAGAAAAAGCGGATCTGCTTCATTGAAGTAGGTGGCGGCAAATTTTCAATCAACTCAACCTTTGCCCTATCCACCTCAATGCCTCTCTTGGATACTATATGTCCCAGAACTATCCCTTCCTGCACCATAAAGTGACTCTTCTCCCAACTCAAAATTAGGTTAGTCTCTTTGCAATGTTTTAGCACAAGTGAAAGATTATGGAGACAATTATCAAAAGAAGACCCAAAAATAGAAAAGTCATCCATAAATACCTCCAAAAAATTTTCTACCATGTCGGAGAAGATTGACATCATACATCTCTGGAAGGTGACAGGTGCATTGTATAGGCCAAAGGGCATGCGTCTGTAAGCAAAAGTGCCAAAGGGACATGTGAATGTTGTCATCTCCTGGTCTTGAGGTCAACAGCAACCTAGTTGTATCCGGTGTAGCCATCAAGGAAGCAGTAGTAGCTCTGGCCAGCTAAACACTCTAGGATCTGGTCAATAAAAGGAAGTGGAAAGTGATCCTTCCTAGTGTGTGAGTTGAGCTTCCGGTAGTCAATGCAAACAAGCCATCTGATGGTTGTACGTTGAGGAATCAACTCTCCAGCTGCATTCTCTACTACTGTAAGTCCAAATTTCTTTGGAACTACCTGAGTGGGGCTGATCTATTTACTGTCTGAGATGGGGTAGATGATGCCAGCATCAAGCAGCTTGACTACTTCTTTCATCACCACTTCTTTCATGTTGAGATTCAGTCAACGTTGTGCCTCATAGGAGGGTCTAGCTCCTTCTTCTAGATGGGTCCGGTGCATACAGATGGATGGATCAATTCCCTTTAAATCTGCTACACTCCACCCAATAGCCTCTTTATGCTTCTTCAATACCTCTAACAGATTATCTTCCTGGTCCTTCTATAGATTTGAAGCAATGATGATTGGAAGAGTATCGTTAACACCAAGGAATGCATACTTAAGCTTGTCTGGCAAGGGCTTCAACTCAAGCTTCGGTAGAGATTCAAGGGAAGGAACTGGAGGAGTGCTTGATGTTAAAGGCAAGGGTTCCTTTGGTAGTCTCCATGGATGAAAATCTGCACTAGCTACTGTCTCTAGCAAATCATGGACCTCTTCAATATACTAGTCAGTGTCAAAATCTTCAAACCTAAAGTGGGCTAAACAAGCTTCCAATGGATCATTAGCCAAGAGACTAGGGAGTGAGTCTTCTATATACTCTTCAATCCTGTCCACAAAGAAACACTTATTCTGATCAGGGGCATGCTGGAATGCATTAAAGATATTCAACCTAACCTTCATATTTCCAAAGGAAATTTCCATAAATTCAGTCCGGCAATTGATACATGCATTGGCTGTAGCTAAGAAAGGACGCCCAAGGATGACCAAAATCAGCCTCTCAAGATGTGGAACAGGCTCAGTGTCAAGAACAATGAAGTCCACTGGAAAGAAAAACTTGTCTACCTTGATGATGACATCTTCTATAATTCCCTAGGTTTCTTGATAGACCGGTCAGCTAGCTGTAGAATCACTGTAGTAGGCTTCAGCTCCCCTAGACCAAGTTGCTAATACACTTAGTATGACAGTAGATTTACCCCAGCTCCTAGATCAAGGAGTGCTTTATCAATTTCTTTTTGTCCTATGATGCATGAAATGGTAGGAGCTCCGAGGTCGTTGAACTTTGGAGGAGTGTTGTGCTGAATCAGGGAACTCACATGCTCAGTAAGGAGGACTTTCTTGGGAATATGATTTTTGGATTTCCTTTTACAGTGCAAGATCCATGAGAATTTGGCGTGTCTGAGCACTTGCTGAATGGCATTAAGGAGGGGAATGTTGATCTTCACTTGTTTGAACACCTCCATCATTGCTTGTATTTTCTCTCCTTCTTTTTCCAAAGTGAGAAGGTGCCTTGAGCCGATCTGGGAATAGGGCTCGGGGTACATACGGTGTCTCTGAACTGGGGTCAACTGATGTGTCATTGATCACTTGCTTCCCCTTGTCTTTTTGCTGAGTCTCTGCAACCTCAATATGCTCATTTTTCTTCTCTCTGACTTGATTATCAACCAGTTTTCCACTTCTCAATGTGGTGATGGACTGAACATGCTGATGTGAGGTTTCTTCATTGACCATGTAGAGCCCCTTAGGATTGACCACTGGCTGACTTGGAAGTTTTCCTTCTTCGCTTCTGTTGAGGGTGTTGGCCATCTGTCCAACTTAAGTCTCTAATTTGGCAATGGATTGGGAATGTGAATTTACTGTCTGAGATATCTCACCCATCCTGCCATTCATCTTGCCCACTATATGAGTTATCTCACCAACTCTGCCATTTACCTCACCCACCATTCTGTCTGACATGTCACTCATCATTTTCAGCATCCGATCTTCAAAATTTGAGTCTGACCAAGGAGACGGTGTAGCTTGCTATTGCTTATGTGGAGGTCGGTATGTGGAAGATAGTTGTAGGGCTGTCTGTTGGACTGAGCTTGATTTTGTGGCCTTTGGGCTGAGTTCTCTGCATTCTGACCCTTCCATGAGAAATTTGGATGATTTCTCCACCCCGGGTTGTAAGTGTTGGAGTATGGATCATTATCCAGTCGGGAGAAAGCTGCATTGACCTGTTCATTAGAAACATCAGTAGGATAGTCATTTACCTAATGCATGGTGCTAGAATAGAATGAGCATGGTTTAGGTTGGGTGCTTATGTGAGCAGCATTAGGGACAAAACCAATCATCAATTGGTCTAGCTTCTTGGTGATAGCATCAACTGCTTGAGTGGCCATGTCCGCAGGAGGTCCTACTTCACAAAGACTCTCTGTCTTTGGCACTTTAGGTGCAGGCTATCTCCATCTATTGGAAGCCTGCTGACGAGAATTGTTACTCAAGTTTTCAAACATAGCCCATGCTTCATCTTCACTTTTTAACATAAATGTCCCCCCACAAGATGCATCTACCGTACTTCTACTAGATTCAGTCAGACCATCAGAGAAACTCTTTACTAGCTGCCATTTGGGGACATCATGGTGTGGACATGATCTAAGTAAATCCTTCAGCCTCTCCCATGTCTCATGTAATGGTTCACCTTGGTACTTGGTGATACTAGTGATGGCTCTCCTAGTGTTATTGGTTCTTCCTATGGGGAAATATTGCTTGAGAAAAACTTGTTGCAATTGATCCCAAGAAGTGATAGAATTAGGCTCTAAGGATTGGAACTAATGTTTGGCTCTATCCTTGAGGGCAAAAATAAAGAGACGCATCTTTAGGGCATCCTCAGTGAATCCTGTCAATTGAATAGTAGAACGTATTGTTTGGAATTCACTGAGGAAGTCATAAGGATTCTCATGGGTAAACCTTAGCAAAGTTGGTAGGCTCTGTATGGTGCTAGGCTTGATCTCATAATGGGTTGCCGTAATGTCCGGCAACCTGAGACATGAAGGTGTAGTGTTTGTGGGTGGAATGTAGTGATCTTACAAAGCTATGTGAGGGGCGCCAGCCCTGATATCAATGGTGAGCTCTTTAGGCAAATTAGCTTTCTTTTCAGCTCTAAGTTGTCTAAGAGTGTGTTCAATGTCGGGGTCACAAGAAATTAAGGGCAAAGACAAAGATCGGTGACCCAACATAAACTAAACCAACAATTAAAACAGAAACTAAAAAACAAAAACAAGAAGTAACGAAACATAAAATTAAATTAAAGCTAAAAAGAAAAGCTCACAAATGGCACTTAGGTGCACTGGAATGGGGCTGCAATAGGTTCTGTCCAGAGAGCGAACGATCGCTTAGGTGTATTCGAACGCATGAGAGAGGAATGAACACGAGGCTGCAGTCGTGAGCGATCACACCAGCTGTGATCGATCACAAGCACAAAAGTGGCACCTGCAAAGCTGATGTGAACTTGAAAAAGAAATTAAATACAAAAATTGAAAATATGAAAATAAAAACACAAAATAAAAATCAAGCTAAACTTAATCCTTAAAATTTAATAACTAAACCGTTAACAGTCCCTGGCAACGGCGCCAAAAATTGATGTGGTATATTTGTGACCAAATTTATCAATAATAAAAACACCACTTGCAATAGGACGAATCCCGTAGGATAGAGCTATATTGAGGATGTCGAACCTCAAGGATTGTAGGGGTTTTGTTAGTAAATTCAAAGAACGAAATTTAACCTAATTAAGAAAACAAGATTGATTGTTTTGTGAATTGAAGTGCATAAAATTAAACACAGAATTAAAAGTAATAATATCAGAGAGAGAGAGAGTAAGGTACCGACTTCACAACAATCTGCACAACAATGGTAACCGTAATTCAATTCTAGAAACTCATGATCATGTATGTTATAAAAGACAAGAAAATACATATTAAAGGATAAGAATAATTTATCTTCAGTTAACACGGATCGTCCACCTAACCACTAAGATGCGGCACGACCCGTCTTCCCTAGGTATAAACTATAGAATCCCTCAATAAGTTTTATATGATTAACGGAATGGTATAACCCATCTTTGGTTGGCACGGATCATCTACCTAAATTACTCTAAACTAGGGTGTAGTACGACCCGTCTTCCCTAAGCATGGTCTATCTAATCCTATTAATCATATGCATATTAAAACCATTGCATAACCATCAATCTTATGATCACAGAAAATAAGATTGATTGAGTTCAATACAGGCAAAATAATTTCTAAGACAAGATAAGAATTTCAAATCTTGAATTTGGAATTGAATAACAATTGCATTAAAATTAAGAACATAATTCAAAGGTTGCAATGCTCACAATTATGTAATCAACATATATATAATGAATTAACTAGAATCAAATACAATCACCATTGTGCTTGGAAAGGGTTACATCGGTACCCCATAAGGGGGTTTAGCTGCTCATGCTAACGAATAAACTCCAAGGAATTTTTGTGCAATTTTCGCTCTAGGGAAACCGGACCCTTTTTATAGTGTATAATGGACTATTTACAGGGACTCATCAAACCCTAAAAACCCTAGAAACCCAAAGAAACCGGTAGGTTAGTTTCCCACTTCAATTAGGAGACTTGAATTCGGTGTTAAGCTGTCAAATGTGCCTGCCAGGTTAAGTGAACCCCGAGTGTGCATGATCACACAGATGGGCAATCGTTCACCCAACACACGTTCACAAGTGTGCTGCAATCGTTCTCCCAATGCATGTTCACAAGTGTGCCACAATCGTTCTCCCAGCGCACGTTCACAAGTGTGCTGCAATCGTTAGCCAGCACAGAAAGTTGCATCTTGTCCCTTTTAGTCCTATTTTCAACAGAGCTCATGTATTTGACCTGAAACAAAAAACAAAACAAGATCAAGCAAATAGCAACGCTAAGGAATTAACATATGTGAGTTAAGGGGCTTGAATGTGCAACATTCAGCGCTTATCAGATGCCTTATCAACCAATTGGGAGAAATCCCAAATGTCAAAACAGCTCATCATAATCCGAATGCGAGAGTTCAACCCTTGTTTGAACTTCTTAGCCTTCATTTCCTTAGTCAGGATGAGGTATAGTCCAAAGCGCGACAACTACAGAAACTTTACAACGTACTCAATCACTGACATTTCTCCTTGGACCAGATCTAAAAACTCGCATGCCTTCACCTCTTCCACGACTCTAGGAAAGAAGTGCCGATTGAACTTGTGCTTGAAGACTTCCCAAGAAATGGTAGTCTTCAAACCCAAGTCAGCGACAAGCAACACTTTCTTATCTTGCCACCAACGCTTAGCTTCCCCAATCAGCTTATAAGCAGCATAAGCCACCTTTTGCTCATTGGTACATCCGAGAGTGGCTAACAACTTCTCCACGTCGGTCATCCAATTCTCAACACTAGTGTGGTCGCCTTTCCCGTCAAAACTTTCCGAGTGATAACTGCAAAAATCCTTCAGTAAGCATCCAATTCCTTCAACTGGTTGTCTCGCAATCCTATCACGATCGATGGCCGAAACCAAATGGCCAATGCTTCCATCACTTGACTCCTTGGGAGTGTCGCCTCCTTAACAGGAATGTCCATAGGCTCTGGGTGAACACTTCCTTCTCTGATCTCCAACGCATTAGGTTCGGTTTGATGGTTCCTTCGGGGCGGCATTCTCTGTCGCGAAGAGCAAAGTTAGAATCGACTCTACTAGAACCAGAACAAACCTAGAGGCTAAGTTCTACTCGCTTATCTAGCCTAATCTCTGGTGTGATCATGGCCTAAGTTCTCTTTTTCCCTCTATCCTATAGTCTTCTCAGAGCAAAAAGCTCTGATACCAACTGTGATGCCCGCCGATGGGAATATCAATTAACTAGTAATTAACCCCACAGCGTGCCATCCCAGCCATGTCCCACTAAGACACGACCTCTGGGAAATCACTTTTCTTGTTGTAACGAGAAAACTATGGCGGAAGACTTTACCAAGACTATGGGATTTAAGAGATAGTAATGAAACATCACACAACAATACCAGAGATAAAATACTACATCCATAATATTAACAAGAGTCACCAAATGTATTGGTCATCAGACCATCAAATAGGTACATCCCCAAAATAAGATACTAAAACATGGTTCACAAAAGGTCGACAATCAAAGCCTAGACTTGAGCCTCAACAAAGCTAACGATATCAAAATCTCGATCAGGTCTGCACGGGCAGATCGTCCATCCTCCCACATCGTCCTAAGCCAAACCGGGTCCATGTCCTCAAAAATTACCCGTATCAGGTCCTGAGCAATCACCCACATAACCTCCGGTGGCATCCTCGTCTAGTGCAGCTAAACCGCGCAATTATTTGTAATGATAGGGAAAGACATAAACAAAAGGGTAAGTCTAAGACTTAGTGATTTTTAACACAGATAATACCCATGCTAGTTTTCAATGATGAACTCAGGTATTTATTGCAAAACAATTCCTTCATGATAGTTTAATCAAGCGTGATATATATATAAGAATGATATATGCATATGGTGTCAACAATAGTCATAGTTTAACAGTGTGGTCTACCCGAGATATTACCCCTTCTCAGCAGGGTTGATGCTGTCCTGAGGGACCTATAATACAATGCCAATGCCCCAGTCATTACATAACATACCGTACATAACATTACTGGCACGATCGGGACCGACCCTGAGTGGCCCACACCCACTAATAAAGTCCATCCTGTAGTGACCGAACCATTGGGAATGGTTGCATCAAGGTCACGAAACCAATGGATCCACAACCCTCACATTACACACACATTTGACATTAAAGCTAACACGTATAGTAAGCCCATGACCATTACTACCGCACATACTGGTATACCATGTCATACGATGCAAATTATCTTATCTGTATTTTACATGCATGTCCTTTTTACAAATCTCACTTGGTTAACATTTTCAGCACAATATTTTTCTAAAATGACAGAGTTCATGTGCAATAAGTACAAACTGTGAGAGTTGTAAAATATGCATGTTTTCTCGGTACACAAAATAAACGTGCAGTGCATGAAAAATAAAAATGCACATTATGCGAGTTAAAACTCACCTAGGTCGACACGTGTCTCTGAAAACTCCAAAAGGTTCGGGTTCTCCAAATCTGTGGAAAACCTTCTATTAGTCTTATTTCCACTATAACAACCCTAAATCAAGGAAAACAGGAGCTATGGGACATTTGATGAAAATAGGGTTTCCCTGCCACACAGTGACCATACGTCCGGGCTCGGGTACGTACGTCCGCCGTGTAATGACAAGCCATACGTCCGGTCTTGACACCGTACATCTGCTGTATGGGTTCTTGGGGAGAACCTCATTTTCTCTCTAGTATCTGCCTATCCTCCGACTCCTAAGGCTACTGGGAAATACCTAAAGCCCTTTAGTCCGGTTTGAAACCTCCATGCAGCGTAACAATGCTAAACTAACCAAACATTAACCCAAATGGGTTTTAAGGTGCAACTAAGCTAGCCACTACAACTAAACAATAACCAAGCAGCATAACGACGTAAATTAAAGCTATGGATCGAACGTTACCTCCTTGAAACAAAACCGCAAGAGTTTCATTCACGAACGTTCCGAACTCGCAAACGCCTCGCACACGCTCACCAAACACTCACAAGGCTTGGAAAACACTCAGGGAACACTCTAGCAACCTAGGGGCGTTATGAAATTGTGAGAAATATGAAGGGGATAGGACTATTTATAGGCCTATTTATAGGCCTAGAAAGCAACTGATGTCCGGCCAAGGGGCGTACGTTTGGTGGTTCTTGCCCAGTGGTTCAATGCCTGCCTCATACATCCAGGTATTATCTAGAGGGTATTCAAAAAGTAGCGTACGTCTGGTGGTCCCATGTACATCCGCCTGTACGGTTTGCAGAGCGTATGTCTGGTGGTCCCCCCACTTACGTCCGCACTACAAACAACAGCGTACATCCACCTAACCTAGGGTACGTTCACCCAAAAGTCCAAATTACCCTTATAGCAGCCTTAGTGACCCAAAGCCCAAATTAACTCCCCTAACTAAGCCACTTATGCCTAGTTAGTAATTTGGGTCACTACAGTACTTGACAAATCATTGTGATGCTAATGATGATGCTCCCGAAGTTGGTGGCAACCATGCTAAAATGGCATGCAACATGGCTTGCAGTGCATGGTACCTCTCATCGGCTTTGAGCTTATCCTGGCTGGCATCTCTCTGCATATTAGCAAGCTCAAATCGAATGTTTGCCAAGGTCTATTACATGGCTCGATAATCTAAGGCACTGACAGTGATCGTCTCTTCTTGCTCCGCCTCTTCTTCTTCTGCTGCTTCTTCTTCTGCTTGGGCTTCATCCATGTCCATTAGTTCTGCTCCATTTGCAGCTCTGGCCCAATGCTCCCATGGCATGTGCGAATAGCTTTGATTTCACTGGATCCAGCTGAACTGTGGATGCTCAGTGATGGGCCCATCTGCCAAAGTGACTTTGATGCCCTTCTTCCGAAGCATGTAGGTGATGAGGAATGGGAAAGTTAATCCCCAGCTTCTGGTGCCTCCAGTAGCTCGTTGGTGCACCCCTCCTAGAATTTATGCAACTGCTTCCAGATGATCTCAAGAATGGAGCACCAATAGCCCTTATGGAACAAATATAGGGCAGTGAGGAAAAGGTCTCATCTCTACGTCTTGTGTCCCAAGGGACACACATTTCTCTGAAGCATAAAGTCCACAAACTAGAGTTATGGGGGCAACTTTGCCTTGCTAGTGGCATTTCGATAATGATTGGCATACTATCCCTCACACATATCTACCATGATATCCTCAGTAGTGAGCAGGGAGGGGCAGACAATCCATGGTTCTTCTGCTTTGGGTGGCTCAACATGGCATTTCAATGCTGTAGCTATGTCATCTACGGTCACCTTGACGTCTCTGTCATCAATGGAAGAGGAAAGGACATTTGGTCGGCCACAATCGTACATTAGATTCTCATAAAAAGACCGGACTAGACGTTCATAGACATTGGAGGTAACCGGCTTGAACAGCTGCTTCAACTCAAGGCACTTTAGTTCTTGAACTGCCCATCTCGTTGCATCATAATTAGTGGCGTCCACTTTGATTGCAAATGAGGTCTCCAAGATGAGCTTTCGAGCCTGAAAGTGGGCCAGGCTACTATGGTCTAGGTGCCATTGTAACACCCTGAGAATTAATTAACTGGTAATTAATTTCACTGTTCGTCTCCTAGCCTTATTCCACTTCGAACAAGACCTCCGGGACCTCTACTCCTCAAAAACAAAGGATACTAAGTAGCAGAAGTAATAAAGTTCTATAAACGTTGAATCATACAACCAGAGCCTCTAACCAAAGATCATCAAAACAACGGAAATCATACTATAACATCAGTATAAGGGATCCATGCTAAACCTTAACATGCAAGCATGCAACAAACCCTAAGTCTACAACATAACTCAAAAGTACTAATTACCATGAGTACCCGTTTAAGCTAGCAATAAGTCCTCAAGCATCTCCCGGATTGAATCTACCACAAGAACCGGATGCTTCACGGTATCCACTATTTAGAACAACATAATCGTACATATGGAGAAAAAAGGGAAATAATACAAGGGTAAGTCTGACAACTTAGTGAGTAGAAATCCATATGATTTACCCTCCGAACAAGACCTTTGGGACCTCTATTCCTCAAAAACAAAGGATACTAAATAGTAGAAGTAATAAAGTTCTATAAACATTGAATCATACAACCAGAGTGTCTAACCAAAGATCATCAAAACAGCGGAAATCATATTATAACATCAGTATAAGGGATCCATGCTAAACCTTAATGATCGTACCAAATTTGGGTACTTGCAATAGAACGAACCGTTAGGTCGTATAGCGTTGCACAAGTACCGAGATCGAACCACGAGAACGGAGTTTTGCAATTAAAAACCAATATGACTCTTAAATTGAATATATCTTAACCTAGTCCCTAAGTGAAAAATGATGTCGAACATGAAACGTGCAGAAATTAAATTTATATAAAAAAAAGAGTGCAAATGTATGGATAAAAATAACCAAGGTTAAAGACGAACCTCACCCAATAAAAATTAGCTTAATACATTAAACACTCATTTTCAGTTTTTTTAACACTTTAAACCCTTCACACACTCTGTTGTGGTTATTGACACAAGTCAAACCGAATAATGTGTTTACCGTTAAGGAGCTACAATGAGTATTGATTATGGATAAAATCATCCACTGTATCCTTGGATCACAGTGGATATTAAATCAAAACCAATAACCCGTTGTGCACCCGGCTTGAAACACATCACAGGATGACTATTCAAGTATCAAAATGCAAAACCATTAAATTATTTGTCACAGAAATTAAATGACGAGTACGGAAATTAAATGACGGAAAATAAAGCATAAAATGTAAAAACAAGAAATATAAACTAAGGGTGAGGCTTCATCTTCAACCTTAGTTGAAGATTTTAGCTACCTATTGAACAAGAAAGCATAATTAAATTAAAAGAATGCATTAAAATTAACTTTAAAGTAAAAGCTTACAAATAAAAGGGGCAGAGCAAGGCCAACAGAAGCAAAATGCTCTCTAAAAATCGCCCCAAAAACTGAATGATGGATCAAATGGACCTAGGGTCCTATTTATAGGCTAACAGGTCACACGAGTTCGTTCGAACACATGCAGTGCGTTCGAACGTAATGATGAGTTGTGCGTTCGATCGCACAATGTGCGTTCGACCACAGAAAACCGTAACGGCGCAGCTTGGAAGCGATGGACTCCTAAGGCACCCACGCGAGATGCGGGATGACTGGGACTACATTCGACCGTGCCCCCTGCGTTCGACCATCAGTGTGTTCGAATGCACCAAGTGCGATCGAACGCACTTGGCAAGGATCCATATCTTCCCTTAGTGTATTGGTGCTCTTTTGTGGCCAACTTTTGTTGTAAAGACCTGCACAACTCAAAACACTAAAAACACTAAAAATAATTAGATATTAACAAAGCTAAAGGCTTAACAAATATAAGTTAAAGGGGTCAAATATACTCAATTTGACACTGTATATTTGACACTGTAAAAATAACTAGTCGCTTAGCAAAACAAAAATTGAAAAACAAAACAAACATAGGTTCGCTTTCGTGGGAGAGACGATTGCATTGAGCATATGCAACAAGCCTTTCAAACCTCTAGGAATTCCCTAGAGGACGAGTGAAGTCTCGTGAGTGTTTTTCAGGAATGACACCCACAAACAATTATATGGCACAATGTTATTGACAGACAAGGCCTTATGCATATGGTTCATACATCATTAGCAATTTTAACAATTATGAACAAACAAACCACATCATCAAGGCCTCCAAACATCAATCAAATCACAGCTGAAAAATCGAGACAAAACACACTCCAAAAAGGTGCAAAGTGAACTAACATATGCTCATGGGGTTTCAATTTTACAAAAGATGTGCTTCTCAGAAACTCATAAGATTGCAATGTGATAAAAAGAACCACGATTTGAATTGAAAAGAATGCACTTTTTTTTTCGTGTAGGCTGTGCAATGCTTGACTCCCTTAAGCTTCTAAATGACCTATGTAACAAGTGTTGGGCCAGTGGCTCCTAAGCCAGACGGCTTTAGGGCACTAGATGTAGAGACATCCCTAAGGGCTTAATTACTCAAGTCAAAAGGAGTTACGAAATCTAACTAGCCATACAATCACTTGTTTAAGAATTCTCAGCTTTTTACGCGAACACTCTTTGCTTAATGAGGCAAGAGTTCCGGTTACTCAATGAAAAGCTCAACTTGTGATTTTTTTTTTTTTTTTAAACCAAGGTTTATCATCACACATCACAACAACCCACAAATCTCAAGAAAAACACTTCTCAAATCAAATTTCATACCTCATAGAACCTATGCTAGTGTGCGTCTGAAAGAAATGGAGTAAACATGTGAAGTCTCTCTAATTCAACATATGAATTGAAAACTGGGATTTCTAAAGATATGAAGTGTTTAATCAATGTTAAAACACACCAATGATATGTAATCCACAGATATGATGTAAGTCATGTCAATCAATAACAAATATGTACACAGAAAAATTTAAAAATTTATACAAAAAAAAACAACAAATATGCAAAAGATAGTGTCTACCTACCCCACACTAATATGGCACAATGTCCCCAATGTGCCCAAAATACAATACCGGAGGGATGTCCATAAGTGAGGTAAGTCGTAAGAAGCTCCCCCAAACTTGGATGGCAAACACTTAACTGAAAAACAAAAACAAACAAACAAAGTCAACATGTAAAAATAATGAGGGCTGCCTCCCACAAGCGCTAAGTTTAACATCTTCAGCCAGACTCGTCATCTCAATCAGTCCAAATAAATCGGATCCTCCATAAGAGTGTCCGCAACTTCTGGACTCCTCAATTCCAAGAATGGTTTTACTCTCTATCCATTTACCTTAAAGGTGTTACCATTCGTGGGATCCTCTATCTCGATGGCTCCATGAGAAAATACAGTCCTAATGATGAAAGGGCCCGTCCACTGTGATTTTAACTTGCCAGGAAAAAGATGCAACCGAGAATTGTAAAGAAGGACTTTCTGACCTGGCTCAAAAGATCTCCTCAGGATGCTCTGGTCATGAACCTTCTTCATGTGTTCTTTGTACTTCCTCAAACTGTTATAAGCATCGTTCCTTAGCTCCTCTAATTCGGTGAGTTGTAGCTTCCTTTGAGAGCCAGCCTTCAAAAAATTGAAGTTTAGCTAATTGATGGCCCAGTAAGCTCGATGCTCCAACTCGACGGGAAGATGACAAGCTTTCCCGTACACCAACCGATATGGTGACATCCCAATCGGTGTCTTATATGCCGTCCTGTATGCCCATAAAGTGTCATTCAATTGTGAAGACCAATCTTTCCTGCTGGGGTTCACAGTCTTCTCCAAAATATGTTTGATCTCTCGATTGGACACTTTAACCTGCCCACTCGTCTGTGGGTGATAAGGGGTGGCAACCTTATGAGTGATGAAATACTTCTTCATCAGCTGCTCAAAAATCTGATTGCAGAAATACGTGCCTCCATCACTGATAATCGCTCTAGGTATACCAAACCGAGCAAAAATTGTGTCCTTCAAAAATTTGACCACAACTCTGTGGTCATTAGTCTTGCACGCAACTGCCTCCACCCACTTGGACACATAGTCCACAGCAACCAAAATATACAGAAACCCAAAGGAGTTTGGGAAAGGTCCCATGAAATCGATGTCCCATACGTAAAAAATCTCAACTACCAAAATGGGATTGAGGGGCATCATGTTCCTCTTGAAATACTCCGAGTTTCTAACATGCTCTAAGATGTGCAATAAGCACAGCGTCCCGAAAACAAGGTGGGCCAATAAAATCCACACTGCAAAATCTTTGCAGCGGTCTTATTTGCACTGAAATGGCCACCACAAGCATGATCATGACAAAAGGAGATGACATTCGTTTGGTCAACTTCAGGTATACATCTCCTAATGATCTGATCGGGACAATACTTGAACAGATAAGGATCATCCCAAAGAAAAGTTTTCACCTAGGATAAAAATTTGATTTTATCTTGTTTCCCCCAATGCAAAGGCATTTGGTCGGTAACAAGATAGTTCACTATGTCAGTGAACCAAGGTGCGGGATTGTGAGCAATGTGCATCAATTGCTCATCAAGGAAGGTCTCAGAAATGGGGGTGGCATCCTCGGTAAAATCCAAAGTCAACCTAGACAAATGATCAGCCACCACATTTTCGGAACCCTTCTTATCCCGAATTTCTATGTTGAACTCTTGCAATAGCAAAATCCATCGGATCAAGCGAGATTTAGCATCTTTCTTGGAGAAAAGATACTTCAACGCCGCGTGATCAGAGAAGATGATGATTTTAGATCCTAATAGATAGGATCTAAACTTGTCCAGCGCAAAAACGACAGCCAATAACTCCTTTTTTGTGGTAGAGTAATTGAGTTGTGCGTCGTTCAGAGTCCTACTCGCATAGTAGATCACATGGGGAAGTTTCTCAATCGCTAAGCAGCTCAAAGCATAATTCGACGTCGTCACACATGATCTCAAAAGGTTCACCCCAACTGGGTGGTCTAATAATTGGTGTGGACGTCAAAATCTCCTTCAGAGCCCCGAATGCTTTCAAACATTCTTCATCAAATTCAAACGGGGTCTCTTTGGCCAACAACCTACACAAGGGCCTAGCGATCTTCTGAAATCCTTGATGAATCGCCCGTAGAACCCTGCATGGCCCAAGAAGGAACGGATTTCCTTCACAGTACGTGGGGGTGGAAGGTTAGAGATCAAATCTACCTTTGCCTTATCAACCTCAATGCCCCTCTAAGATATGACATGCCCCAGTACAATCCCCTGCTTAGCCATAAAATGGCACTTTTCCCAGTTAAGCACAAGGTTTTTCTCTTTACATCTCACTAACACCAATGTGAGATGGTCAAGACACTCCTGAAAAGATGACCCAAAGACGGAGAAGTCATCCATGAAGATCTCCGTAAACCGCTCTACCATGTCAAAAAATGCTGATCATGCACCGCTGAAAAGTAGCAGGTGCATTACATACACATTAAAGACATCTTGACGGTAGGCAAATGTCCCAAACGGACAAGTAAAGGTAGTCTTCTCTTGGTCTTCGGGGTCCACTGGGATCTGGTTGTATCCTGAATAACCATCCAAGAAGCAGTAATACTCATGCCCCGCTAAATGCTCCACCATCTAGTCAATGAATGGAAGAGGAAAGTGATCTTTCCTGGTGGCAGCGTTCAACTTCCGGTAGTCTATACAAACTCTCCAACCCGACTGAATACGAGTTGGCACCAACTCATTGTCCTTATTCTTCACTACCGTTAATTAATGACCTTCTTGGGCACAACATGTATCGGGCTCACCCACTTGCTATCAGAAATGGGATAGATGATCCCAGCATCCAACAGCTTGATTACTTCTGCTCTCACAACCTCCTACATTGCTGGGTTGAACCTTCTCTGTGGTTCCCTCGATGGTTTGGAATCTTCTTCCAAGTGTATCTTATGCATAACCAACGAGGGACTGATTCCCTTGATGTCCTCAATAGTCCATCCTATAGCTTCCTTATGCTTTCTCAAAACTCCTATCAATTTCTCCTCTTGAGCATCTATCAAGTCTGAAGCTATAATTACTGGCAAAGACTCAGTTGGTCCTAGGAACTTATACTTAAGACTATCAGGTAAAGGCTTAAGTTCCTTCTTTGGGGAATCAGGTACTACTGTCTCCTTCTTCTCTTCGCTCACCAAAGGAGTTGTCTCCAAAAGTGCCTCTGCCTGCTCCATCAGTTTATCTAAATCCAAATCTTCACTAAACTGAGCAAGGCATGCTTCCAGGGGGTCCTCTATGCTTGATTCTTCCACTACTTCCTCCATTATCTCCTCAATCAAGCATACTTGATTCATTTGGTCATAGTCAAGTGGTTGTTTCCTGATGTGAAAAATATTCAGCTCCAGTCATATTTCCAAAGGAAATCTTCATTACCCCAAACCTACAATTTATTAGAGGCGTTAGCCGTAGCTAAAAATGGTCGCCCTAGAATCACAGGAATCTCAGTCCCTACCAGCTGGATTGGCTCCGTGTCCAACACAATGAAATCCACGGGGAAATAAAATTTATCAACCTTTATCAGAATGTCCTCGACTATTCCCCGTGGAACCTTCTGAGACATTGACAAGTTGCGATGTCATGGTTGTGGGCTTCAGCTCTCCTAGCCCTAACTGCAAATAGACTGAGTAGGGCAACAAGTTTACACTTGCTCCTAAATCCAATAATGCCCTCTCAATCTGGCTAACTTCTATCATGCAAGTGATTGTAAGACATCCAGGGTCCTTATACTTGAGAGGTAACTTGCACTGTAGGATAGCACTGACCTGCTCGGTCATGAATGCCTTTTTAGGGACATTCGTCTTCCTCTTCACTGTGACTAAGTCCTTTAAGAACTTGGTATAGGAAGGGATTTGCTGGATGGCGTCCAAAAATGGAATATTTATTTGAACTTGTTTGAACACCTCCAGAATGTCCTCTAATCTCCCTCCATTCTTGGGTGCTTGTAATCTTTCAGGGTATGGTGCTTTTGGCGCAAGCGCCCTAGGAGGTTCCTTTATATCTTGGGTGACAGTAGATGGCTCAGTATCTGCGTCCTTTTGATTGTCACCCTCTTCTTCTTTCTCTTCTTCTTTCTCTTTCTGCTCTTCTTCCTCGACTTGCAGGTTCACCACCTTATTGTCCACTCTCTTCCGACCTCGGAGTGACAATTTGCACACTCTGATTTGAGGAATTTCCACTGTGGCATGCTTTAGGTTGTTCACAGCTTGGCTAGGGAGCTTTCCCTTGTCCCTTTCACCTAGGTGATTCGCTAATTGTCCCATCTCTCTAACTTCGCGATCGCTTGGGTGTTCACCATGGTAGATTGCCTCACATCACTGATTGATTGACTAGTCATTTTCATGAATTCTCTCATGGTCTTTTCCAATGATGGGGTAGATGAGGCTGGGGCTTGAGTGGGGGCTTGATAAGATGATGATGTCTGGCGGAACCAGCGTCCATGATTTTTGATAGGAAGCAGAAAATCACGGAGGATAGTGATTTTGAGCATAAGGAGCTCCTCTGGATTTGTGGTGGGGTTGATTGCATTTCCAAGAGAAATTAGGGTGGTTCCTCCACCCGGGTTATGTCTTAGAATATGGCCTTTGGGCGGCTTTTGGAAGTTGTTGAGCAGCGTTCACTTGTTCCATCTCAATTATAAGCTTCATCATCGATGGACAACTCTTGTGCTTGGTGCATGGGGTTAGCACAGACAAAACAGCTTCTCAACAGAAAATTGTTTTGCGGCATTTACGGACTTCCCTACACTCGGGGCATCAATCTTTGAACAATGGCATCCATGCCAACTCTGTTTCCCCTTTTGATTCGGGATGCCCCTTTCTTAGGGGTTCGGGCTGATTTATCTCGACAACTTGTGAAATCCAGTGTTGGGAGTTGTGGGCAATTTTCTCGAGCCTTGTAGGCTAAATCTCCGTTAAGTTGAAATGCTCCCCCATTCATTAGTTCAATCATACTACGGTTGGGTGAGACAACCCTTGGTAGAAGAATTGCACTAGCGCCATTTCTCATATCCATGAGGGACATTTCATTAGCAGTCTTTGAAGCCGTGCCCAACATTGAGAACTTCTCATCCTCATCCTGAGTAAAGGAACTGATTCCCTTTCTTGCCTCGTTTACTCTGGACATTGGGAAAAACTTGTTGTAAAACTACTTCAATAGTTCTTCCCAGGATGTGATGGAGCCAGGTGCGTTGGAATCCAACCACTCCATGGCTCTATCATGAAGTGAGAAAGGAAAGAGTCTGAGGTGGACAGATTCTTCAGAAAAATTATGGAATTTGGTGGTCACACAGATGTTTTTGAATTTTTTAACATGCGAGTAAGGGTTTTCGTGATCTAAGCCGTAAAAGAAGGGTAACATTTGGATTACGTGTGGCTTAAGATCGTAGTGGGTTGCATTAGTCGGTGGTAACACAATGCACAGTGGGAATACCGATGAGTGCGAACAATTCCGAGTGCGTCGTGAAATCCGTCATAAGCTCTGTGCTCCCGTTCCTTCTCTTGCATCTTGGTGTTCCTCGTGCTCCTCCACTCTCGATTTCTCTGATTATCCCCATCTCCACTTGAGCTCGTAATGGTTCTTTCTAAATCGGGATCTAATGATGTTACCTCTAAGTTTTACGGGCATAGACCAAGCATAAACCAACAAAAATTAAACTAAATACTAAACAAGAACAATAAGCTAGGAAAGTAAAAAGATGCAGAAAAAACAAAGAAAACAAAGGAACAAAACAGCATACAAGATGTCAAAAATAGCTATGAAAATTACCTAACAATATATCAAAAGCAACATGTCAAAAAAAAATCAAAGCAAAAATGAAATGATGCGAAAAGCAGGAAACAATAAAAGCAGGAGAATAAACTTAACAAAATAACCTAAACAATGACAAAAATAAAATAAAATTTAACAACTAAAAATTTCAACTAACAAGATTATTAACTAAACACATGCAAAATATTTAAACAACTAACAATAAATATAAAACTAAACACAGCTAAACTCAGCAAACAAAATACTCAAAATAGGCAATTAAAACAAAAAAAAAATGATCAAAAAAAAAATTAAAAAAAAAAATCACAAGTTGAGCTTTTCATTGAGTAACCGGAACTCTTGCCTCATTAAGCAAAGAGTGTTCGCATAAAAAGATGAGAATTCTTAAACAAGTGATTGTATGGCTAGATAGATTTCGTAGCTCCTTTTGACTTGAGTAATTAATCCCTTAGGGATATCTTTACATATAGTACCCTAAAGCGGCTTGAGCCACCCAACACACTCGTTACATAGGTCATTTAGAAGCTTAAGAGTCAAGCATTACGACCTACGAAAAAAAATGCAAAAAGATAGTGTCTACCCTACCCCCACACGAAAATGTGGTGGTTGATGCGAAGCGGTGCACTCGGCGAGGACAACACTTCGTTGGACAACAAGAATGTGGCAGTTTATGCAAGTCGTTAGATTCGCCTTCAGGTGTGTTACGCACAATTACTAACGTGTTTGTCGACTGTGCTCTCATGCGACAGCGTGATGGCGTTCAGCGGCGTCCTAGAAATAAGTGGCGGTCGTTCGACCACAAAGAAGCGTTCGACCACACTTTGACTTTGAATTTTCCCGAAATAGAAAGCTAAAAAGGGCTAAAAAACTAAAAAAAAAAAAAAAAAGCAAAATAAACTATGAACAAAATTTACAATGCAGAAATTAAAAACTAGTAGAAAAATACATCAATCTAAAAATTATGTTAATTTTTAAACAAAAACAACCGTTCCCATAATGGCGTCAAAATTTGATCGTACCAAATTTGGGTACTCACAATAGAACGAACCGTTAGGTGTATAGCGTTACTGAAAGTACGAGATCGAACCACGAAGCGGAGTTTTGCAATTAAAAACCAATATGACTCTTAAATTGAATATATCTTAACCTAGTCCCTAAGTGAAAAATGATGTCGAACATGGAACGTGCAGAAATTAAATTTATATAAAAAAAGAGTGAAAATGTATGGATAAAAATAACCAAGGTTAAAGACAAACCTCACCCAATAAAAATTAGCTTAATACATTAAACACTCATTTTCCGTTTTTTTAACACTTTAAACCCTTCACACACTCTATTGTGGTTATTGACACAAGTCAAACCGAATAATGTGTTTACCGTTAAGGAGCTACAATGAGTATTGATTATGGATAAAATCATCCACTGTATCCTTGGATCACAGTGGATATTAAATCAAAACCAATAACCCATTGTGCACCGGCTTGGAACACATCACGGATGACTATTAAAGTATCAAAACACAACCATTCAATTATTTGTCACGGAAATTAAATGGTACGGAAATTAAATGACGGAAAATAAAGCATAAAATGTAAAAGCAAGAAATATAAACTAAGGGTGAGGCTTCATCTTCAACCTTAGTTGAAGATTTTACTCATTGAACAAGAAAGCATAATTAAATTAAAAGAATGCATTAAAATTAACTTTAAAGTAAAGCTTACAAATAAAGGGAAGAGCAAGGCCAAGCGAAGCAAAATGCTCTCTAAAAATCGCCCCAAAAACTGAATGATGGACCAAATGGACCTAGGGTCCTATTTATAGGCTAACAGTCAAGAGTGCATTCGAACAAATGCGATGTGTTGAGCGTAATGATGAGTTGTGCGTTCGATCGCACAATGTCGTTGACCGTGAAAACCGTAACATAGCTTGGAGCAATGGACTCCTAGGGCACCCTTGCGAGATCTTGTGAGGAGACGACGTTATTGTGCCCCAGGTTCGATTGTACTGCATTCATTGTCTGCGTTCAATGCACCAAGTCGATCGAGCCACTTGGCAAGGATCCATATCTTCCTTAGTGTATTTTTGCTCTTTGTGGACTTTTGTTGTAAAGACCTGCACAACTCAAAACACTAAAACACTAAAATAATTAGATATTAACAAAGCTGAAGGCTTAACAAATATAAGTGAAAGGGGTCAAATATACACAATTTGACACTGATCACTTAACATGCAAGCATGCAACAAACCCTAAGTTTACAACATAACTCAAAAGTACTAATTACCATGAGTACCCGTCTAAGCTAGCAATAACTCCTCAAGCATCTCCTAGATCGAATCCTCCATAAGAACCGGATGCTTCACAGTATCCACTATTTAGAACAACATAATCGTACATATGAAGAAAAAAGGAAATAATATAAGGGTAAGTCCGACGACTTAGTGAGTAGAAATCCATATAATGTACCCTCCGAACAAGACCTCCGGGACCTCTACTCGTCAAAAACAAAGGATATTAAGCAGCAAAAATAATAAAGTTCTACAAACATTGAATCATACAACCAGAGTGTCTAACTAAAGATCATCAAAAGAGCAGATATCATACTATAACATCAGTATAAGGGATCCATGCTAAACCTTAACATACAAGCATGCAACAAACCCTAAGCCTACAACATAACTCAAAAGTACTAATTGCCATAAGTACCCATTTAAGCTAGCAATAAGTCCTCAAGCATCTCCTGGATCGAATCCTCCACAAGAACCGAATGCTTCACGGTATCCACTATTTAGAACAACATAATCGTACATATGGAGAAAAAAGGGAAATAATACAAGGGTAAGTCCGACGACTTAATGAGTAGAAATCCATATGATGTACCCTCTGAACATGACCTCCGAAACCTCTACTCCTCAAAAACAAAGCATACTAAGTAGCAGAAGTAATAAAGTTCTATAAACATTGAATCATACAACCAGAATGTCTAACCAAAGATCATCAAAACAGCGAAAATCATACTATAACATCAGTATAAGGGATCCATGCCTTAACATGCATGCATGCAACAAACCCTAAGTCTACAACATAACTCAAAAGTACTAATTACCATGAGTACCCGTTTAAGCTAGCAATAAGTCCTCAAGCATCTCCTTAATCGAATCTTCCACAAGAACCGGATGCTTCACGGTATCCACTATTTAGAACAACATAATCGTACATATGGAGAAAAAAGGGAAATAATACAAGGGTAAGTCTGACGACTTAGTGAGTAGAAATCCATATGATGTACCCGTCATTAATTTGAGGATTCTTTTATTTACAAAACACCGACAACATTATGAGATGACAGTTATCATGCAGGTGATATATATAATATAATATATGCTTATAATCATGAGTAATAGTAATAGTTCAATAATATGGTCTACCCAAGATATTACCCCTTCTCAACAGGGTTTATGATGTCCCGAGGGACCTGAAGTACATTGTTGGTGCCCCAGCCATTTCACATCGTACCATACAAAACATTAGCGGCATGACTGAGTTCGACCTCGGGTGGCCCACACCGTAATGGCGTCCGTCCTATAGTAACAATCCAATGGGAATTGCTGCATCATTGGTCACGAAACCATTGGATCCAAAGCCCCCACACACGCACACATTGACTAGAAACCATTGGAACTAAACATTGCAAAGTAAAAAATAAAAGAACGAAAAAATAAAAGTATGCCATCGTTGTTCATTCTAATGGGAAATTCAATGAAGATTGAGATGTTGAGACATTGCACATTAAATTTATTTGGAAGCTTCATAATCTTGTGTCAATTCACTCTACACTGCTTCAAACTTGTGATGCCTTGATCTGCCTTCTGTAAGTGATTAGACTATAAAATTTCAATACATTGTGAAGATGGCGTTTATCCTTTTAAGCTTGCTAATGAATGAAAATCAATGTTTCGAGTGACACTTTAATTTTTGGATAACATGAATTGTGCATAATGTTTGTGGGTACCATTCCTGGAAAACCCTCACGAGACTACACTCGTTCTCTAGGGAATTCCTAGGGGTTTAAAAGGCTTGTTGCATATACTAAATGCAATCGTACATCCCACAGAAGCTGGACTTCTCTTTATGTTTTTAAGTTTATTTTTAGTTTTGTATTGCTAAAGGACTAGCAATATGTAAGTTTGAGGATGTGATAAGCGTTGAATGTTGGACATTCAAGCCCCTTAACTTGCGTATGTTGCACATTCAAGCCCCTTAACTCGCATGTTTGTTTTATTTTGCTTTGTTTTAGTGTTTCAGGTCAAATGCAAGTGTTCCATTGAAAATTAAGCTAAAAAGGACAAGTTGGAGCATTCTGTACATAGGATCGATCACAGCTATACCTAGGATCGATCGCATCTGCGATCGATCTCACAAAAGCCTAGGATCGATCGCACACCCTTGTGATCGATTGCACTCGGGCGTGCACAATTCAGAAACTTGTTTGTGGAGCTTAGAAGATCATGAGTGGCTAAACCCCTTTGTAGCGTACAGATGTAGCCCTCTCCATGCACAATGGTAATTGTATTTTAGTTTTAGTTATTCAATTTACGTATGTGATTGCATAACTATGAGAATTGCAACAATTGATTTATGTTCTTAATATTAATTGCAATTGTTCTTCATTTACAAATCAATATTTGCAAAATTCTATTCTTGTCTTAGAAATTATTTTACTTGTATTGAATCCAAATAATCCTTATTTTCTATAATTATAAGATTGATGGTTATGCAATAGGGGTTAGTAGACATATGATTAATAGGATTAAGATAGGCCATGCCTAAGAATGACAGGTCGTACTACACCCTAGTTTAGTGTAATTTAGGTAGACGATCTGTGCCAACCAAAGATGGGTTATGCTATTCCATTAATTATATGAAATTTATTAAAGGATTTTATAGTTTATGATAGGGGTGTCAAAAATTACCTAGAAACCAAAACCGAATCGAAACCACAGAAACCAAGAACGGAAGCAGGGGACCGGTTTCATTCGATTTGAAAAACCAAAATCGGGTACCCAGTTCGTGGTTTTACGGGATCTGGGAACCGGTAAAATTATATATATGTTATTTTATTTTTTCAGGTACAATCACGAAAATTGTTATTTATGTAGTGATGTTCTTAGTGTAGAACACTAAGAATGCATTTTCCTATAGAACACTAAGAATAGAAGCTCATAAATAACAATTTCCGTGATTTCCATAAATAAATAACCACTCCATTTTATTATGAATTTTATTTATGTAGGACATCTTATTATGAATTTTTAATCACTCCATTTTCATCCTTTCTCTCTTAGGCACTCACAGACACAATCACCCACACAAGCTCATTCTACAATAACATAATAGCATAATACATTCAAACATACACAAACATATAGCTTATATATTTTAGGTCCAATACCTAAAATAAGCCAAATAAATAATTTTCTTAAAAAACTGGTTTCCGGACCGGGTACAATCGAACGGTGCTTAACGATTTTACCGAGGTCCTGTTGGTTGCCCAAAACAAAACGAGGCACCCGGTTACAGTTCTGGTTTTGGCCAAAAATTGGGAAACCGGACCGGGTTGGCACCCCTAGTTTATGCCTTAGGAAGACGGGCCGTGCCACATCTTAGTGGTTAGGTGGACGATCTGTGGCAGCCGAAGATAGATTATCCTTATTCTTTAATATTCTATTTTCTTGTTCATTTATAACATGCATATCATGAATTTCTAGAATTAAATACAATTAACCATTGTTGTGTGGATTGTGGTGAAGTCGGTACCTTTCTCTCTCTCATATATTTACTTTCAACTCAACGTTTAATTTTATGAATTTAAATTCACACAAAAAATCAAATCTCTTTTGATTAATTAGGTTAAATTTGATCTTTTAATAACAAAATCCCTACAGTCCTTGAGGTTCGACACCCTCAATATAGCCCTATCCTACAGGATTCATTCTATTGCGAGTGGTAATTTTATTATTGATATTTTTTGTCACAAAAATACCACATCAATTTTTGGCGCCATTGCTGGGCACTGTTAACAGTTTTGTTATTAAGTTTTAAGGATTGAGTTTAGCTTTTTTTTTTTTTTTCCCCTTTATTTTCAATTTTTGAATTTTAATCTTTTTGTTCAAGTTCACGTTCTGCCCTGCAGGTGCTCATTCTATAACTGTGATCGATCACGACCCGTGTTCGATCGCGCTCGTCATACGCAAAAACTCGTGATCAAACCTTCTCCTCGTTCGCTCCCATCTTGACGATCGATCAAGCGCATTCCTGACAAAACCTTTTCCAGCCTCATTCTAGTGCATCTAAGGGCCGTTTGTGAGCTTTTATTTTCTGTTTTAATTTTCATTTAATTTTCTATTTTTGTTTTTATTTCTATTTTTGTCTTTATTTTTTTTTTATTCTTGGTTTAGTTTATGTTGGGCCGCCGTTCTTTGTCTTTACCATTAATCACTTGTGACCCCGACATTGAACACACTCTTAGACAAATTAGATCCGAAAGGAATTCTAAATTGTTGAAAGAACACACCACTGATACCATGGCTGGAGCTAATCATGTAGCATTGCAATATCACTACATCCCTCCCACATACACTACCCCTTCATGTCTCAGACTGCCGGACATCACGGCAACTCACTATGAGATCAAGCCTAGCACCACACAATGCTTACCGACTTTCCTAGGGCTTACCCGTGAGTATCCTTATGACTTCCTCAGCAAATTCCAAACAATCTATTCTACCATTCAATTGACGGGATTCACTGAGGATGCCTTAAAGATGCGTCTCTTTATCTTTGCCCTCAAAGATAGAGCCAAATATTGGTTCCAGTCTTTAAACCTAACTCTATCACTTCTTAGGATCAATTGCAACAAGTTTTTCTCAAGCAGTATTTTCCCATAGGAAGGACAAATGAAACTAGGAGAGCTATCACTAGTATCACCCAGTATGAGGGTGAACCATTCCATGAGACATGGGAAAGGCTTAAGGACTTGCTTGGATCATGTCCACACCATGTTGTCCCCAAATCGTAGCTAGTGCAGAGTTTCTATGATGGTCTGACTAAGTCTAGTAGGAGTATGGTAGATGCATCCTGTGGGGGGACATTTATGTTAAAGAGTGAAGATGAAGCATGGGCTATGTCTGAAAATTTGAGTAACAACTCTCGTCAGCAGGCTTCTAACAGACGAAGAGCACCTGCACCTAAAGCACCAAAGACGGAGAGTCTTTTCGAAGTTGGGCATCCTTCATACATGGCCACCCAAGTAGTTGATGCTATCACCAAGAAGCTGGATCAATTGATGACTGTTGGCTTGGCTCCTAATGCTGCTTACATGCACCCGACCTTAACCATGCTCATTTTGTTCTAGTACTATGCATCAAGTAAATAACTGTCCTACTGTTGGAAATTATACTGATGTTTCTAATGAGCAAGCCAATGCAACTTTCTCCAGACCAGGTAATGATCCGTACTTCAACACTTACAACCCAAGGTGGAGAAATCATCCCAATTTCTCCTGAAAGAGTCCAAATGTAGAAAACTCAGCCACAGGGCAGCACAATCAAGCTCAATCTAGCAGGTAGCCCTATCAACTGTCTTCAACATACCAGCCTCCATAGCAACAATACCAGGCTACCCCACTGCCTCCTATGTCAGATTCGAACTTTGAAGATCAGATACTCAAAAAGATGAGTGATATGTCGGACAGAATGGTGGGCGAGGTAAACGGCAGGGTTGGCGAGATGATCAACATGGTAGGCAAAATAAACACTAGGGTGGATGACTTGACTCAGACAGTAAATTTGCACTCTCAATCAATTGCCAAGCTAGTGGCTCAGGTCAGACAAACAGCTAACACCCTCAACAGGTGGGAAGAAAGGAAGCTTCCAAGTTAGCCGATCGTAAATCCTAAAGGACTATACATGATAGAAGGACGCACTTCTCATCTGGAGCAAGTTCAAGCAATTACCACATAACGAAGTGGAAGAGTGGTAGACAATCTTGTGGAAGAAAAGAAGAAGGAGCAACTTGAGGCCCCATAGACTATGTATCAGGACAGGGGTAAACAAGTAAGCATTGAGGCATCTACACCATCTGCCCCCACTTCAAAGATACCATATGAGCCTAAGGCACCATTCCCAGAGGTTCTCAGGGCACCCTCCCACTTCAGGAAGCAAGGAGAGAAGATACAAGACATGATGGAAACCTTCAAGCAGGTTAAAGTCAACATCCCACTCCTAGATGCCATCAAGCAAATTCCAGCCTATGCAAAGTTTCTCAAGGACTTGTGCACTTAAAAGAGGAAGAATCGAAAGCACATTCCTAAGAAAGTCATTCTCACTGAGCAAGTGAGCTTCCTGATTCAGCACAACACTACTCCCAAATTCAAGGACCCTGGAACACCTACAATTTCATGCGTCATTGGAAACACTGAGATTGAGAGGAGCTCTCCTTGACTTAGGAGCTGGTGTAAATTTGATTCCATACTCAATATATCAGCAACTTGGCTTAGGGGAACTGAAACTGACAAGTACTGTCCTACAACTGGCTGACCGATCCATCAAGAAACCCCGAGGAATTGTGGAAGATGTCATTATCAAGGTGGACAAGTTCTACTATCCAATTGATTTCATAGTTCTTGACACAAACCTATCCCTTATCCAAAAAGGAAATTCCTGTCATCCTGGAGCGTCTTTTCCTCACAACAGCCAATGCATGCATAAATTGTCGGACAAGAGTAATGAAGATTTCCTTTGGGAATATGAAGATCAGGCTGAACATTTTCACTACTTTCCAGAATGCACCTAATCAAAAGGCCTATTTCTTCTTGGATGTCATTGGAGAAACTGTGAAGATCCACCGCCTGAGTCTTTATCTGAAGCCCCATCATGGAGAAACCCACCAGAGCCGATTCCCCTTACTTCAAGTACTCCCCCACCTGATGACAACCCCACAGGTGACATATTTCATGCAGAGGTTACTATTGTGGACTTCATTGGGGTGGACAATTTTTTAGCAAGTTCCCAGGTTGCCCCGTTTTTTTAGGACCTCCACAGAGACAAAAGGTTGATCATGTAACCAGTTTGGGACAAACATCTAGAGTATTGCCATGGTGAATCTCAAGGCCTTTCAGCTGAAAGATTTGGGATATTAAGAGGAATCTTCCTCCTCGTGGAATGCTACATGATCATAAAGAAGAAGGGATGGAAGAGTTTGATTGGACTTCTGAAGGATCGAGGTAAGATCCTTCAAAATTCAGACTTGAATTGGGAAATAGTTCATAGGTTCAAGCGCGGGCCCTGTGCACTTGAACCTCACTCACCCAGGGTACATAATCTCCATCTAGGTCTATTTTTTTCCATTGTTGTTTCATTCTTTGATTATATATATATATTTCCAACAATGTACTGCACTTGATTGTTTCTTGGTTGGAGTATCAACTTCTTTCACAAGACATGTGTTTTTGGATACAAGTTTGAGGTATGATATACCCACGTCCGCTCATTTAGGTACTCCTATACTCTTGACCTTATTTTCCAGTTATGTACATACATTGGGGACAATGTATGATTCAAGTTTGGGGGTATGGGAGATACATTTACACGCACTTGTCTCGTTTTTGAAAAAAAATTGCATGTTCATGTTGTCTTAAAATTTTGGTTGACCTGAAAAAATTGTGATTTGATTTCATAAGTGAGCGTAAAATATTGAACACATGATCTGATGATAGAATTTTTGAGTTTTGTTTCTTACTCTAGACAATTGAGAATTCACATGTTTGATCTGTTCCAACACAAGCACATTAGCACATGATTTGTGGGGTATGACATGTGATTTTAATGTGTATGTTTTATGTGTTGGAGGACATTGGAGGACTTATTGGTTGGATACATTGGCTTAATAATAATAAAAAATAAAAAATAATAATAAAAAATAAAAATCATTGATAAACTTTTCACTAAATAACTGGGCCTCTTGCCTCAAAGCATTGAGTGTTCACTTCAAAAGGTGAAGAGATTTAATTTGGTTCAAATTATGACTAGTTTAGTTTCATAGCCTTTTTGACTCGAGTTAGTAAGTCCTTAGGGGTGTCTTCACACCTAATGCCCTAAAACCATCTGGTTTGGGAGTCATTGGCTCAACACTCGCTACATGGGTCAATTAGAAAGCTTAAGGGAACTAAATATTGTAGAGTTAAAAATAAAAGAATGAAAAAATAAAAGTATGCCATTGTTGTTCATTCTGATGGGAAATTCAGTGAAGCTTGAGATGTTGAGACATTGCAAATTGAATTTATTTGGAACCTTCATAATCTTGTGTTAATTCACTCTGCACTGCTTCAAACTTGTGATGCCTTGGTCTGCCTTTTGTAAGTAATTAGACTTTAATATTTCAATTCATTGTGAAGAAGACATTTATCCTTTTAAGCTTGCTAATGAATGAAAATCATTGTTTTGAGTGACGCTTTAATTTTTGGATAACATGAATTGTGCATAGTGTTTGTGGGTACCATTCCTGGAGAACCCTCACGAGACTACACTCGTCCTCTAGGGAATTCCTAGGGGTTTAAAAGGCTTGTTGCATATGCTAAATGCAATCGTACATCACATGAAAGTTGGATTTATCTTTATGTTTTTCAGTTTATTTTCAGTTTTGTATTGCTAAGGGACTAGCAATATGTAAGTTTGGGGGTGTGATAAGCGCTAAATGTTGCACATTCAAGCCCCTTAACTCGCATATGTTAATTCTTTAGTGTTGTTATTTGTTTGATTTTGCTTTGTTTTTATCTTTCAGGTCAAATGCAAGAGTTCCATTGAAAATTGGGCTAAAAAGGACAAGTTGGAGCATTCTGTACCTAGGATCGATCACAGCTGTACCTGGGATCTATCGCATCTACGATCGATCACACAAAGCCTATAATTAGGGTTTTAGGGTTTCCTAGTCCCTATAAAAAGGCTCGTAAACATTGTAAAAGGGGTTGTTCCTAGAATAAATTTAGAAACTTGTCTATGGAGCTTAGAAGATCATGAGCGGCTAAACCCCGTTGTAGGGTACCAATGTAACCCTCTCTAAGCACAATGGTGATTATATTTTAGTTTTTGTTATTCAATTTATGTATGTGATTGCATAACTGTGAGAATTGCAAAAATTGATTTCTGTTGTTAGTATTAATTGCAATTGTTCTTCATTTACAAATCAATATTTGCGAAATTCTATTCTTGTCTTAGAAATTATTTTGCTTGTATTGAATCCAAATCAACCTTATTTTCTGTGATTATAAGATTGATGGTTATGCAATGGGGGTTAATAGACATATGATTAATAGGATTAAGATAGGCCATGCCTAGGAAAGACGGGTCGTACTACACCCTAGTTTACTGTAATTTAGGTTAACGATCCGTGCCGACCGAAAATGGGTGGTGTACAAATTTAATTGTACACGCCAATTGCATGAGTCAATCATAATAGAGTGGATGTGCAAGTGCGAGTGTCGAACCCACAGAGAATCGGTATTACTAAGAATCAATTTAAAATGCCTAAACTAATAATATCTTAACCTAGTCCCAAAAACAAACACGTGGCGTGCAGAAAAATAAACTAGATTAAATGCAATAAAAACAAAGAAATAAAAATCCTAGGGTCTAGAATCCACCTCACCTTACTTAAATACACAGTTAATTAAACATCCATCCATCGATTAAAAGCGATGCATGTTCTAGTGTCACGCTAGTTCATGCATCCTTAAGCCCTATGCAAGTCCTATCGTGCCTATTGAAATAATCAAAACATCCGCCCATTCGACAAAAGACAAAACATGAACGGTTTAGGTCCAAAGGATCCAAAGTGAAAGTGATATAACACTAACTACAATGGATAAATGGACGTAACCCGAATGATGAAACGTATCCATTAGGCTAAACGCACAGACTAAACAACTACGGCACAATCGATGCAACTTTGTCACAAAATTATACCGAAACGAACAAACATGGCAAATAATAAACAAATTAACGTAAAACTAACTATGAAAGCATTTAAGTAAATCCATGGTAAGGCTTCATCTTCAACCTTAGTTGAAGATTAGCCTCCCATGCTAAAGGGAAACATAACCAACAAAACAAAAATAAAAGCAATAAATAAATTAGAGGGTTTACAGTGATAAACAGGGAGGTTTCTGACCTCCAAGGGTGCCTCCAAACATGAAATGAAAAATATACAATGAGGTTCTATTTAAAGACAAACTAAATCATCTTTGCCGTCAGTGCGTTGAATGCGTTGTGCATTGACGCACTCCCATGCATTAAATCCTTATGTAGTGCGTTTGACCTTAGGTCACGTGTATGTTTGTAATACCCCGATAAATGTAACCTTTGAGATTCCCTCTTAATCAAATGCTTAGCCCAAACCCTTAGTATAGCTGCTTAGACGAAAGCCTAAGACCCTTAGGGTTAGCCTAAGTGTGCCTTGAACTCTAGGGAAGGAAAGCTAAAGTGACCCTCGGTGTGGACGTCGCTAGGTGCAGCGGCGTATGCGATGCTTGTGTCATGCGCGGATGTATGGGGGACCACCGGACGTACGCTCTGCAAACCGTACCATCGGACGTACGTGGGACCACTTGACGTATGCTACTTTTTGGAAAACCCTTTGGATAATACCTGGACATACGAGGCACCCTTTGGACAAATGTGCACAGACCACCGGATGTATGTTAGGGTTACCGAACGTCTGCTGCTTTGTCAAGGAGTTGGTGGCAGATATTCTCTATAAATAGCCCGCCCCTCCCCTTCATTCTTCACACCTTCTTCTTCCCTTGGTGTGCCCCTAGGCTACCAGAACCGTTCCTTGGTGTTTTGATAGAAAAATTCGTAAGGAGGAGCGTCAACGGAGGATTCCGAGAAAAGGGAAGCATGTCGGTGCTGAGCTTCGGGGTAAGCTCCATTCCCTTTTGTTGTTATCATCTTGTTATCTCATAGCTATGCCTTAATACCGATTTCAAAGTAGTCATTATGTTTCTTTTAAAACTACCAATGTTTTCAATAAGTTTCCTCAAAGGATTGTAAATCTGTGATTCCCTGCGTTGCATGTCCTACTTTGTTAGCTCAGAAAAGGATTAGAGGGCTGTAAACATCACTGGAAACATGCACTGTCACGAGCCTTAAAATAGTGTGCTTAACATCCTGAGTGGACGTACACCCTCGAGGGCGGACGTACGATTAGTAGGCAGGGCACTTGTTCTTAAACTTCACATGTGTATGCTGCAACTTAGCCTTAACTCTAGGTTTCCTAAGACTTAAAATGACGGTGTTTTGTATCCGTTATAACAGGAAATAGCATGGTCGAAGGATTCACTCGAATGTGCGAGGTAAGTAGACACTTACACCATTTTCTTAAAACAATGGGATATGTCAACTGATTGACAATGCGTATGATATGAGCATATTTACTTTCCATAATTACTCGGTAATCGTATGCGTTAATAAATCATCAAGATGCATCGTAAACATTGTATACGCCGGTACGTGCGGTATAAACGGCCATGGGCTTATTATATAGACTGTGTACTATGGTCAAATGTGTGCGATATGTGAGGGCTGTGGATCCATTGGTTTCGTGACCATGATGCAACCATTCCCAATGGTTCGGTCACTACAGGATGGACGTCACTAGTTGGTGTGGGCCACTCAGGGTCTGACCCGATCGTGCCACTAGTGCTACGTACGGTATGTTGTGCAATGGCCGGGGCACTGGCATTGTATTATAGGTACCTCGGGACAGCATCAAACCTGCTGAGGAGGGGCAATATCTCGGATAGACCATGTATGGGAATTATGACCTATAAAGCATTATCTTTTCCTGCATTAAAACAATTAGGCAGTTATTGTCAGTTCTACACTATAGAGCTTTAAAAACACTAAAATCTATGAAATGGTGTATTAGCCAAGGTAAACGCCCTCTTTGATTATTACTTGGATATCACGTTTACTTTTATTAATCAGGCTCATGTCATGCTTATGTGTGGGGTTTACTTACTAAGTCGATAGTCTTACGCCATTGTTATCATTCCTTAGGTAATCTGTTACACTATTATGGAAGTGGCTAGAGTACTACTGTCTGACCGACTGTGCACTACCATTAGTTTTAGGTTTGTTTTAATTGTCTAGTAGCTCCATGTTCTTATTTGATGATTCGTAGTACTCTCAGATTTGTTCACCTTCCTTGCATTACTCTGACAAATGTTTTATTTATAGGGGCGGTTGCCTATTAACCATACGTGGTTCAACTAGGTGAACTGCCAGTGACTCCACCTGATTAGCCAAGGTTAATTTTGGGGGCGTTACAACGTTTGACCGTGTGCAGTGCGTTCGCACATCTTGCGTTCGACCGCAGCATATGCGTTCGACTGCAGATAACCGCTCTGAAATCCCACGACGCAAGCAAGTTAGCGATGGTGGCTAGGGTGATGCGGACTTCACGGGATGACGAGGAGTACATTCGAACATAGCTCATTCGTTCGACCGTAGTGTGGTCGAACGCACCAAGTGCGTTCGAACGCACTTCCAGGGGCTTGATCTTCATCTTGGCCATTTCCACGCTCTTGACCGCAAATCGCATGCAAGGACCTGCAACACTATAAAACACTAAGACTATACAAAACATTAGATATTAACATAGCTAAGAACCTAACAAACATAAGTTAAGGGGGGTCCAATATACAATATTTGACACTGATCAATGGGTTATGCTATTCCATTAATTATATCAAACTTATTAAAGGATTTTATAGTTTATGCCTAGGGAAGACGGGTCGTGCTGCATCTTAGTAGTTAGGTGGATGATCCATGCCAACCGAAGATAGATTATCCTTATTCTTTAATATTATATTTTCTTGTTCTTTTATAACATGCACATCATGAATTTCTAGAATTAAATACAATTAACCATTATTGTGCGGATTGTGGTGAAGTCAGTACCTTACTCTCTCTCTCTCTCATATATTTACTTTCAACTCAATGTTTAATTTTATGCATTTAAATTCACACAACAAATCAAATCTCTTTTGTTTAATTAAGTTAAATTTCATCTTTTAGATTCAATAACAAAATCCCTACAGTCCTTGAGGTTCGACACCCTCAATATAGCCCTATCCTACGAGATTCGTTCTATTGCGAGTGATAATTTTATTATTGATATTTTTGGTCACAAAAATACCATATCACTATCATCAGTTCTATTTCTACTAAAGCACAATTCTATAACAAGGAAACAGGAGCTAAGAGACAGTTGGTGAAAATAGGGTTTCCCTGTAACACTCTGGCCATACGTCCACTGTGTCACGGTGGGCCGTACATCCGGTCATGAGACCATACATTTGCTCCAATGTTTTTCAGGAAGAACCTCATTTTCTCTCCACTGTCCGCCTATTCTTCGAATTTTAAGGCCAACAAAGACTACCTAAGGCCTTCTGATGTAGATTAAGATGACTTATCTTATTTATTAGTCTTTTATTTAAATTAGGTTTATTTGTTAGTATTTTATCTTATCTTATCTTTCAGTCTTTTGTTTAAATTAGGTTTCTTTGTTAGTCTTTTAATTGGTTTAGTTTTCTTTCGTAGACTTCAAAATTAACTTTATTTCGTTGTTATCTTAGGACTAGGAATCTTGGGGTTATAAATAAATGCTTAGAGCCCTGAAAATGCAGTTGATTATTATTATTGAGTTTGTTTAATAAGAATACTTAGAGTTGAGTTTCTTGGTTATTTTCCTTCAAGCTTTAGATAGTATCTATTGTTTAGAGAAGATTTCTTTGATTTTATGATAGTCTCACAGTCTTAGGAATATTTATTCCTTCTACTTGCTATTTTCTTAATTATACATGATCTATCGCTGCATCAGTTGGTATCAAAGCCCAGTCTCTTTCCATGGCGCCAGTCACAAGGGGAAGGGGTAACCGCTTTGCACACACAGAGGACATGAATGATAACGAAGAACCAGTTAGAGAAGAATCATTGGCAACCTATCAAGCACACTCATAGGAACAATTTGCGAGCTTGAGGGAACAAATTGCAGCCCTCACAAAACTATTGTCCATCGGGAGTACAAGGGGTTGATCGATGATAAGCTTGGCGACCTTGCCTCCCAAGATGCATGTATGTTGAAATTGTTGGCACGTAGAAATTGGAGGTACGTGCCAACAATTTCAACGCATGCATCTTGGGAGGCAACAAATAACTATCATCGATCAAATGTGTATGAATATCGTCTCGGAGGAAGCGGTAAGGAAGCTAGGGCTCAAACCAAGAGACATCCTACTCCTATCAATTGGGTGGCTCACAAAAGGAAAGCGAGGTAAGGGTATCTAAATATTGCCAAGTGCCTTTTTCTATTGGAGGTAAATATGTGGATCATGTGTGGTGTGACGTGGTCGACATGACTATGTGTCACTTGTTATTGGGCAAATCGTGGCAAGATGATAAAGCTGCCGTCTCTGATGAAACCAAGAATACGTATAGCTTCATGTTGGGTAAAACCAAGTTGACGTTACTATAGAGCCCATGGCCAAAACCACAACCTTCACAAGGAGATAGTCAAACCATTGTAGCCAAGCAAGAGTTGATGAGCAAGGAAGGCAACATCAATGGAGTGGTACCGGGACTGATAAAGAAGCCGTTGAAAAGATTTGTCGACGTGGTCCAAGCAGAACTACCAAAAGAAGCGCAACCATTGCAAGATATTCAACCTCCACATGGGGTGGTGCCAGGGTCTAAACTTCCTAATCATCCACTCCACATCAAGAGTCCTAAAGAGCATGAAGAATTAGGGAAACAAGTGGATGAGTTGAACCTTTCAGAGAGTATCAAAATGTTTAATGAAGAAGAGGAACCCTTGGAAGAGGTAAATCTATCGGATATTTTTGCACTTTTTGACGACAATTCTACATATCATATGATGGTTAAGAGCCTCGAAGGTAAAGTCTTCAATTTCAGTGTTGAACCAATTGACTATGTTGATTTCATTGGGATAGATGCTATTTTATCAGATTATTCTAGCAAAAATTGTGATGAGATCCATATGGTAGAAAAGGCTTTTTTATCAAAGATTGAAAAGGTCTTTGTGAGTTCATTGGGGATTGTTATGGTTTGTGGGAGGAGCAAAGCACAAGAGAAGCATAACAAGTCTACACAAAAAAGGGTTGTGTGGGGATTTCACAACAACCACCAAGATACTCCACTAATGAAGAGCACTATGATTAGTATGGGGTGTGGCCTTGTTGTAAAGTTGAGAAGAGGTGATTGGAATGAGCTAACCAGACATCCAAAAGACCGTGGAATGAACCAACTGAATTCGAGGACAAATTCTCTCAAACCTAAGGAGGATGATGTAGATTAGGATGACCTATCTTATCTATTAGTCTTTTATTTAAATTAGGTTTATTTGTTAGTACTTTATCTTATCTTATCTTTCAGTCTTTTATTTAAATTAAGTTTCTTTGTTAGTCTTTTAATTGGTTTAGTTTTCTTTCGTAGACTTCTAAATTGACTTTATTTCATTGTTATCTTAGGACTAGGAGTCTTGGGGTTATAAATAAATGCTTAGAGCCCTGAGAATGCAGTTGATTATTATTATTGAGTTTGTTTAATAAGAATACTCAGAGTTGAGTTTCTTGGTTATTTTCGTTCAAGCTTTAGATAGTATCTATTGTTTAGAGAAGATTTCTTTGATTTTATGATAGTCTCACAGTCTTAGGAATATTTATCCCTTCTACTTGCTATTTTCTTGATTATACATGATCTATCGCTGCATCACCTCCTAACTCAAATCGAAACCTCTATGCAAAGTAACAATGCTAAGCTTAACAAAATGCTAGCCTAAGTAAGATCTAAAGCATAACTAAGGTAACAACTACAACTAGCACTACGAAACAACAATCAAGTAGCATAATGACGTAACTAAAGAAATAGGCAACTGAGCATTACCTCCTTGAAGCGAAACCTCGAGAATTCCTCCTCTGCCAACACCAAAACACTCACAAATCCTCACAAACACTCACAAAACGATCTACTAGTAGCCTAGGGGCGAAGGGGGGGTTGAGGGGCAGATTTGGTGTGAAATGGGCGAGGGGGTGAGGGGGTATTTATAGGGCCAAAAAGTAGCGGACGTCTGGTCCAAAGGGTGTACGTCTGGTACTATTCCATAGCAGTCCAAATGCTGTTTGGTACGACCAGGTATTACCTAGTGGATTCTGTGAATAGTACTGCGTACATCCGCCACTTTTGAGTACGTCCTCTATACTATTCACAGAGTATGGTTGTATTATTTGTCAAAGCGTACGTCCGATGGGGGACTGTTGTACGTCCACGCTAAAAGACCGCAGTGTACATCTGGCATTTCAATGTATGTCTGTACTAAAAGACAAGAGCGTACGTCCACACTAAAAGACAAACCAAAAGACAAATTTCCAAAATGCCCTTCTGGGTGATCCTAGTGACCCAAAGTCCAAATTAACCCTATAACTAAGCTACTTATGCCTAGTTAAATATTTGGATCACTACAGCCGTAGGACCGAGAAGAAGAAGCTTGGCCTCTAGGCATGCTAATAATTGGATGGGGAATTTTATCGAGCACCTAGTGTGCACTCCCAAAACCAAGGTTTGGAGCACCACTTTCAAAACTACCCAACCCCCTACAAAAACAAAGAAATCCAACACAGAAATACAAAGCACAATCTGCACCAACAGAATGTGCCCTTAAAAACCAAAAACTTGGGGGAGAAAATAAAAAATGGTGAAAAAATTGGTTTTTGGAAAATGGGGTAAATGGGACTACGGCGGCGCAGCGGTGGTGGAAGAGGTGGCGCGGTGTGGTTGAAGTGGGTATGGTGTTGGAAATGACAGTATTTGTGAGTTGTAGTGGGTGCGTGTGGGAGATGAGAGAAAGGGAAGAGTGTACGATGCTGTGAGAAAATGAGGGGGCAAGGGGGGAAAGTGACCTTAAAAGGGTCAGATGAGGCCTTTGAACAAGTGCACTCGACCGCACCACAATGCGCTCGATTGAACTCAAGCAAAGGCCTGCATAGTGTGTGGTGGTGCGCTCACAAGGGTGCACGGCGGGAGTGCACTCCAGCACGCATCAATGTGCACTCGATCGCACTCATGTAAGAGTGTGTGTGTGTGAAAATTGGGCCTCTGCGCTCGAAGCCAATGTGTGTGGGCTCGAGCGTAGGCCCATGTTTGGGATCGAGCGTATTGGAGTGTGCTCAAGCCCAGAGTGCAAAATTTAAAAATTTTTAAAACAAAATAAAATCAACAACAAAGTGAAAATAAAATTTTTGTACAGACAAAAACAAACACAACAAACAAAAAGAAACAGTAAACAGTGTGTTTTTCCACACCCCCAAACTTAAATGACACATTGTTCCTAATGTGTCTAGAGTTACAAAACCGTGGGATGAGGAACTGAAATGAGCAAAGGCCAAGGCATCCCTCGAACTAGCACACCAAAACACATCAAAAACTAACAACAATCTTTTCTTACAAGAACAAACATTAAAAGGCTAATTGTTGTTAGAAACAAAATGAAATAACAAGAAATAAAATAACAAAATTAAAAAGAAAAACGATAAAAGACTCAAAAATAGAGTGTGGAAAAAAAAAAGAAAAAAAAATACCGCACCTTCCCTGATCATGTGGGTGTCCAACCAATCCCTTCCACCCTTTCTTCTTAAACACTTGATATGCCTCTGGAAAGATGTTTCGCCATCTTAGGTACCCAATTTTCTTGCTTAACTAGATTTTCTTAGGAAGACTATTCCCAGATTTGTGACATTCAGTGCATATATCCTTGATGATTATGGCATAAGACAGCGCCATTAAACATAGAAGAAATGAAACTTGGGTTTCATGATGGGTCTGGAGAGGGATTATGACAAAGGAATGAGCTTCAGTACTCACTTCCTTTTCATTGGACAAATTTGGAATTGGAGGCTCCTCCTTTTCTTCCACCTTATTAACAGCTTTTTCCTCACTAACAAGTATGGTGGTAGTTTGGGCATGCTTATGTGCAGACTTGTTAGCTTCAATCACATAATGACTAATGAATGGGCAATCATCTTGGTGAGAAGGATGATAATAAAATGAACATGACTGATGAGGTGCATAAGTGTGAGGAGGCTGGGTATGGGCATGCCTAGCTACCATGAGTTGGTTCACCCTCTCCTCTAAGTCATCGATATGATCGGTTGGAAAATGTTGCACTAATGGCTTTTGAGGAGGATGATTGTATGATGAAGGCATGGAGGAGTGGTTATACAAAATGAAAGGCTCAACTAATAATGAAGATGAGTTAGGGAATGATATATTAGTGGTTTCCCCCTTCTCTGTTTGCACCTCAAGAATAGGATACTCTAGACTTGGCTCATTAACAGTCTCCTTGACAACTTCCTCACTTCCAAATGTGGTGGCTTGGACATGCTCATGATGAGAATTTGTTGGCGACATTCTCATCATTCATGTATTGCCCTTTCCACATCTCATGACTTTGAAACTCCTCTTCCTCAATTCTGTCGAATTCACCAACTACATGACTGAGCTGTCCTTCCAGCCATGCTATTGCTTCAGTGTTTGCCATGGCTGCATCCATGATTTCATACATGGATTGGGAGTTGACCATGGTGGCATCCTTGAGTTCTTGAATGATTTGGGTATTGGACTGTAAGAAGGCTTCCAAGGTTTCTTCCAATGATGATAATTTAGGAGGATAGTCGTATGATGAAGGGGTAGAAAATTGGTTGTCGAACTGTGGATATTCAGGATGGTGCAATTCATCAACTTGGGGAGCATAATTTCCTATAGCATGAGCTTGCCAAGAGAAATCAAAATGGTTGCTCCAGTCTTGGGTGTAAAAATTGGAATTTAATTCAAACCCAGGGCAGGAGAAATTGGTGTTCATCTGCTCATGTGAAAAATTGGAAAATTTTTCCCAATGTGGACAATCACCTAAACTATGATAAGGGTTGCAATAATGTGAACATGGTCCATGTCGGTGAAAATTCTTAGGGTAGTTGGTAGGATTAGATGTCCTACAACTAGGGGAAACATTAAAATTATTGAACAGAAGATTCATGCTTCACCTAAATTATTTTGCGTGCAAATTCCCACATGAAACAATAACCGTTTAACATAAAATAAAATAAACAAAAAGTAATAAAAATTAAAAACAGGCAGATAAAATAAACAATTTAAAGTAAAACTAACAATTAAACAAAAAATTTAAAACTGATCGCTCAAAGCGCGAGTTAGTGAGATCGATCGCTGCCTGCTTGATCTGATGAAAGTAAAGGTGCGCTCGCATGCAATTGTGTGCTATTGAGTGCAGGCACGCAAATCGTGCAGGAATAGGCTCAAGTGTGCTCGAGTGCAAGTACTGATGTGGTAAATTTGTGACCAAATTTATCAATAATAAAATTACCACTCGCAATAGAACAAATCCCGTAGCATAGGGCTATATTGAGGGTGTCAAACCACAAGGACTATAGGGTTTCGTTATTAAAATTAAAAAACTAAATTTAACCTAAATTGAGAAAACAAGATTCATTGCTGTAAATTGAGTTGCATAAAATTAAACGCAGTATTAAAATTAATAATATCAGAGAGAGGGAGAGTAGGGTACCGACTTCACTGCAATCCGCACAACAATGGTACTCGTACTTTGATTCTAGAAACTTATAATCATGTACGTTATGAAGACAAGAAAATTCATATTAAAGGATAATAATAATTTATCTTCAGTTGGCACGGATCGTCCACCTAACAACTAAGATGCGGCACGACCCGTCTTCCCTATGTATAAATTATAAAATCCCTTAATAAGTTTTATATGATCAATGGGCTAGCATAACCCATCTTCGGTTGGCACGGTTTGTCTACTCTAAACTAGGGCTAGTAGACCCGCCTTCCTAAGCATGGTCTATCTAATCCTATTAATCATATGCATATTAAAACCATTGCATAACCATCAATTTTATGATCACAAAATAAAATTGATTGAGTTCAATATGCAAAATAAATTCTAAGACAAGATAAGAATTTGCAAGTACTTGAATTTAGAATTAAATAACAATTGCATTAAAATTAAGAACAGAAATTCAAGGGTTGCAATCCTCACATTATGCAATCAACATACATAATATAAATTAATGAATCAAATACAATCACCATTGTGCTTGGAGAGGGTTACATCGGTACCCCACAATGGGGTTTAGCCGCTCATGTGATGAATGAACTCCAAGGAAATTGTATGTAAAATTCGCACTAAGGAAAACGATCCTTTACATTGTATAATAGCCTATTTATAGTCACTAGGAAACCCTAGAAACCCTAGAAACCCTAAAACCCTAATCATGAGGTTAGTTTCCCACTTCAACTATGGGCGATCGTTGTCAACGTACATTCACAAGTGATGGCACGAGACGTTCACAGCATACGATCGCAACAGGTGTTGCGATCGTTCACGACATAAGGTTGCTTTCCCGCCTTTTTAGTCCAATTTCCAACGAGCTCATGTATTTGACTCAAACACAAAAACAAAACAAAATCAAGCAAATAGCAATGCTAAGAAATTAACATATGCAAGTTAAAGGGCTTGAATGTGCAACATTCAGCGCTTATCACACCCCCAAACTTACATATTGCTAGTCCCTTAGCAATACAAAACATGAAATAAAATGAAAAACATCAAAGATAAATCCAGCTTTTGTGGGATGTACGGTTGTATTTAGCATATGCAACAAGCCTTTTAAACCCATAGGAATTCCATAGAGGACGAGTGAAGTCTCGTGAGGGTTTTCTAGAAATGATACCCACAAACATTGTGTACAGTTCATGTTATCCACAAAGTAAAGCAACACTCAAACCGATGAATTTCATTCATTAGCAAGCTTAAAAGATTAAACTCCATCTTCACAATAAATTAGAAATTAAAGTCTAATTACTTACAACAGGCAAGCTTAAGGCATCACAAGCTCAAAAAAGGTAAAGTGAATTAGCACAAGACTATGAAGCTTCCAAACAAATTTAATGTGCAATGTCTCCATAATTCAAGATTCACTAGAAGTCCTATCAGACTGAACAACAATAGCATACTTTTCTTGCTCTTTATTTTATTATTAGGCTCTATAATGTCCAATTCCCTTAAGCTTTCTAATTGACCCATGTAACGAGTGTTGAGCCAATGACTCCCAAACCAGATGGTTTTAGGGCATTGGGTGTAGAGACACCCCCAAGGGCTTACTAACTCGAGTCAAAAAGGCTACGAAACTAGACTAACTGTAATGTTAACCACCTCAAAACTCTTCACCTTTGACGTGAGCACTCAATGCTTTGATGCAAGAGGCCTAGTTACTCAGTGAACAGTTTATCAATGACTACCACCATTTGTGTTTTTTTTGTTTTTTATTTTTCTATGCCAATGTATTCATCCAATAAGTCACCAAAGGTCACCCAAAACATAGAAACATACACATTAAACCCACATGTCATACCCCAATTATGTGCTAATGTGCTTGTGTGTCGAGCAGATCAAACATGTGAAATCTCAATTGCCTAAAGCAAGTAACAAACTTAAAAGTCCAACATCGGATCATGTGTTCAAAATTTTAAGCTCCGATGAAATCAATCACAAGGTTTTAGGTCAACCAAAATTTAAGGACAACATGAACATGCAAATTTTTTTTTTTTTAACGAGACAAGGTGTGTGAAATTGTGTTCCCATACCCCAAACTTAATCTACACATTGTCCCCAATGTGAATTTATGGAAAGAGCTGACTGGATTGGGAGTTAGAGAACTTGTTGGTGGCATGGCTCATAGCACACCCCAAACTTGAATTGAACTACCCTTTTGTCTCGAAAAGAAAACACAAAAGTAATACGGAAACTAAAATAAAAAGAAAAATAAGGGTAAAATCAAGACAACAAAAATAAATGGATATACTGTGGGGTGCCTCCCATGAGCGCTAAGTTTAACGTCTTCACCAGACGTGCAGCTCACCACTGCTCCCTGTGGGATGGAAGATGATGCCCCTACTGCTAGTGGTAGTCGGTCCAAAATGGCCCAGAGTAAGGTAGTATGGGTAAGCATTGTTCTTGATGGTGGTGAAGCGTTCTTCCAATTTTCCAAGTGATGATGTGCACCACTCTCACTCATACTGTGCGGTGATGATGATTGGGCCTCCCACCTTGCTGTGGTGCGGTGCATCTTCTTCCATATGCTCACTTCTCTCCTCCTCTTCACCAGAATTTCAACTCTAACCTCTCTGGGCATATGGACTTGGTGTGGTTCCATTGGTTCCTGTCAAAGAACAGATGTTCTGATATCGGTCCATCTTCGGGGGTGCCCTTGATGCCTTTCTTCTTGAGAATGTGAGTGAGTAGGAATGGAAATGGGAGCCCCCATGACTTTGTGGTGGATGCCCCTCGCGCAATCACCCCATCCCAAAATTTTTGAAGTTGGTTCCAAATGATGGATGGGATGGAATACCAATGACCCTTGTGGAAGGCATATAGTGCTTGGAGAAATTGGTCACGCCTCTGTGACTTGTGCCCCAATGGGCACACATTCCGGTACAAAACATAATCCACAAGCAAGAGTGGTTGTGGCAATTTGGACCAGCTGCCTGCATTTCGCTTTTCATTGGCATATTGACCGGCACACATGTCGTCAATAATCTCGGAAACATAGAAAGCATCTAGCTGGTCTTCAAGTTGTGCATTTGCCGATGGTTGCTCATCGTTGCAATGCAACGCGGCGGCAATGTCCGAGTGGTCACGTCCACTTGCTTCCCTTTGACAATAGAAGATAGTGTGCCCGGCTTATTGCAATCCCGGAGAGGTTGGAATAGAATTGGATGACCAACCTTGTATGGCCGTGGAGGTGAGGGTTTGAACAATTTCTTCAACCCCGACGCTTGAACTCTTGGATTGCCCATTGGGTGGCTTCAAAATTTTTGAAGTCATCGTTGATATCGAATTCTGTCTCAAATAGTATCTCCCGCTGCTCAATAGTTGGATGAGAGGATTGGGCACGGGAGCTTGACGCTTGAGAGGTGGATTGAGTGGTTTTGGGCATTGTAGAGTTCTGCCTTTGTCAACAGTGGTGGGCCTTGAAATTCACTTGTGAAACCAACCTTCAAACAACTCCAACCCCTACAAAAAGAAGCAAACCAACCACAGAAGGCAACTACACTCTATATGAGTGGAGTGTAGTTGCCAAAAACAACAAAAAAATTAGCCCAATGTGTATAGAGATTGAGGTTGGGAGGGTTGGGGTGTAAATGGGCCAATGTGGGGTTTTGTGGTGATGTGGGTGGTTAGAGTGGATGTATGGTGAGGTGTAGGTGGTTTATGGTGGTTGGGTGAGGTGGTGTGGTGGTGGTTTGGGGAGTGAGATGTGGGGAAGTGACGGGAAGATGTTGTAGGTGAAAGTGATGGGGAGTGGGAAGTGACCTAAATAGGTCACGTGAAAATAGGTTCCTCGAGGCTAACGATCGCCTGTGTGAACGTCACCTGCAGGTGTGTGTGTGTGGCCGGGGACGAACATTCATCTCGGCGCTGGGAGGAGCAACGATCGCAGTGTGAACGCTTTTCCTCGTGTCTACAGCACTATTGAGAGCACTGAACGATCGCCCAAGGATGGCGAACGTTGCTTCCTCGGTGTTTAGCACTTTGAGAGGCTTTACAACGATCGCCCAAGGATGGGTGAACATTCATTTCTCGCAGTGCCAATTCTATTGTGCACGAATCAAATCAAGAAAAACTAAAAAATTAAACCCAAACAAAAATAAGATAAAAAGAATGAAACAAAATAAAAACAACAATGAAAAACAACAAAGTAAAAGATAAAATAAAAACAAAATTGTACCTCTGGCATCAGACCATCGACCTCAACAAAGACGTTTGAGATTCAGGACTACTCAAACGCCTTCATGTTCTCTGCATGCATTCTTAATAGGTGGGATCCTCAACTTAACGGATTCCACATCTGGTCAGGGTTACGAATGGGCTTCAATCTTTGACCATTGACCTTGAAAATGTTGCCTCCTTGGGTCTCTCAACTCAACTGCACCATGTGGAGATAAATAATCGTGAACGGGCCATCATCCAGATGGAGAGCTGTGGAAGAGCAGTGAGTTGGAATTGAAAAGCCATACTTTTCGTCCTCAAATGTCTTAGGCACCGATGTGCCGGGTCATGAAAAGCCTTTGTCTTCTCCTTGTATATTTTAGAGTTGTCATATGCATCATTCCGTAGCTCTTCCAATTCTGTCAACTGAAGCTTCCGATGGGAGCCAGCTGCATGCATATCAAAGTTGAACTGCTTGATTGCCCACAAGGCCTTGTGCTCCAGTTCCACAGGGAGGTGACATGTCTTCCATAAACCAGCCGGTATGGCGACATACCAATCGGCGTTTTGTAAGCTGTGTGGTAGGCCCATAATGCATCATTGAGGCGCAAGGACCAATCCTTGCGGTCTGGCCTAACCGTCTTCTCCAGAATATGCTTGATCTCACGGTTGGAAACTTCTACTTTGCCACTGCTCTGAGGATGGTAAGTGGCTACCTTATGAGTAACGGAGTACTTGAGAAGCAGGGTTTTAAGAAACCGGTTGCAAAAGTGCTTGCCTCCATCACTGATGATAGCTCTGAGAGTACCAAATCTGCTGAAGATGTTAGCTTGGATGAATTTCACTACCACCTTGTGATCATTGGTCTTGGTGGCCATGGCTTCAACCCATTTGGAGACATAGTCTACCCCTACCAAAATGTACTTATACCCAAAAGATGGTGGAAAGGGGCCCATGAAATCAATACCCCAAACGTAAAAAATTTCGACTATGAGGATGGGGTTTAATGGCATCATATCTTTCCAGGACATAGCTCCTAGCCGCTGACATCTCTCACAAGCCCGGCAAAAGTCATAAGCATCCTTGAACAAAGTTGGCCAAGTGAAACCACATTGTAGAACCTTGGCTACGATTTTCTTGGCACTGAAGTGACCCCTATAGGCCAGAGAATGACAAAATGTAAGGATATTGTGGAACTCACTCTCTGGGATGCAGCGTCGGATTATCTGATCAGCGCAGTACTTAAACAACTCCGGATCTTCCCAAAAGTTGAATTGGACTTGCTTGAAGAAGCGGTCCTTGTCTTGCTTAGACCAATGAGGGGGAATCTGACCTGTGGCTAAATAATTGATGATGTCAGCATACCACGGTGGTTCTCTTGGAGTGATTTCAAACAATTGCTCATCCGGGAAGGAATCATGAACCTGAAGTGGTGAGCTGTCTCAAAGCGAATGATGATGGTCGGCAACAACATTTTCAGTGCCCTTCTTGTCCCGAATTTTGATGTCAAATTCTTGTAACAGCAGTATCCATCGAATCAGCCGGGGCTTTGTCTCCTTCTTTGCCAACAACAAATGTCATGAGGCACTTACCTTGGATCCCAAGAGGTATGATCTGAATTTGTCCAAAGCAAATACCACTGCTAGCAACTCTTTCTCCGTGGTGGTGTAATTGATTTGAGCATCCATCAGGGTCTTGCTGGCATAGTAAATGATGTGAGGTAGCTTGCCCACACGTTGTCCCAAGACTGCACCCACAGCAAAGTTGGATGCATCACACATGATCTCAAATGGCAAGGACCAGTCATGAGGTTTTATGATGGAAGCGGAGGATAGCAGAGACCGAAGCTTCTGGAATGCTTCATGATAGGCTTCATCAAAGTTGAATGGAGTGTCCTTGGCAAGCAGATTGCACAAGGGCCTTGAGATTTTGCTAAAATCTTTGATGAAGCGTTGATAAAAGCCAGCATCTCCTAAGAATGAGCGGATTTGCTTCACTGAAGTAGGTGGCGGCAAATTTTCAATCAGCTCCACCTTTGCTCTATCCACCTCAATGCCTCTCTTGGAAACAATATGTCCCAGAACTATACCCTCCTACACCATAAAATGACTCTTCTCCCAACTCAAAATTAGGTTAGTCTCTTTGCAACGTTTTAACATAAGTGAAAGATTATGTAGACAATTATCAAAGGAAGACCCAAAAACAGAGAAGTCATCCATAAATACCTCCAAAAAACTTTTCTACCATGTCAGAGAAAATTGATATCATACATCTCTAGAAGGTGGCAGGTGCATTGCATAGGCCAAAGGGCATGCGTCTATAAGCAAAAGTGCCAAAGGGATAGGTGAACATCGTCATCTCCTAGTCTTCGGGGTCAACAGCAGCTTGGTTGTAACCGGAGTAGCCATCAAGGAAGCAGTAGTAACTCTGGAAAGCTAGACGCTTTAGGATCTGATCAATGAAAGGGAGTGGGAAGTGATCCTTCCTAGTATGTGAGTTGAGCTTCCAGTTGTCAATGCAAACACGCCATCTGTTGGTTGTGCGTTGAGGAATCAATTCTCCAGCTGCATTATCCACTATGTAAGGCCGGATTTCTTTGGTACTACCTGGGTGGGGCTGATCCATTTGCTGTCTGAGATAGGATAGATGATGCCAGCATCAAGCAGCTTGACTACTTCCTTCATCACAACCTCTTTCATGTTAGGATTCAGCCGACGTTGTGCCTCACGGGAGGGTCTGGCTCCTTCTTCTTGGTGGATCCGGTGCATACAGATGGATGGATCAATTCCCTTGAGGTCTACTACAGTCCATCCAATAGCTTCTTTATGCTCCTTCAGAACTTCTAACAGATTATCTTCCTGGTCTTTTTGTAAATCTAAAGCAATTATGACTGGAGGAGTATTGTCGGCACCAAGGAAGGCATATTTAAGCTTGTTTGGTAGGGGCTTCAACTCAAGCCTTGGTGGGGACTCAAGAGAGGGAACAGAGGGGTGCTTGATGTCAAAGGCAGGGGTTCTTTTGGTAGTCTCCATGGGTGAAAATCTACACTGGCTGCCGTCTCTAGCAAATCATGGACCTCTTCAATGTATTGGTCCGTGTTGAAATCTTCAAACCCAAAGTGGGCCAAACAAGCTTCCAATGGGTCATCAGCCAAGAGACTAGGGAATGAGTCTTCTACATATTCTTCAATGTGGTCCACAAAGAAACACTCATTCTGATCTGGGGCATGTTGGAATGCATTAAAGATGTTTAGTCTCACCTTCATATTTCCAAAGGTGATTTCCATAACCCCAGTCCGGCAATTGATACATGCATTGGCTGTGGCTAAGAACGGATGCCCAAGGATGACAGAAATCAGCCTCTTAGGATGTGGAATAGGCCCAGTGTCAAGAACAATGTAGTCCACTGAGAAAAAGAACTTATCCACCTTGATGATAACATCTTCTATAATTCCCCTAGGTTTCTTAATAGGGCCGGTCGACTAGCTGCAAAATCACTGTGGTAGGTTTTGACTCCCTAGACCAAATTCTTGATATCTTGAGTATGACAGTAGATTTACCCCAGCTCCTAGATCAAGGAGTGCCTTGTTAATCTCATTCTGCCCTATAATGCATGAAATGGTAGGAGCCCTAGGGTCCTTTAACTTTGGAGGGGTATTGTGCTGAATCAGGGAACTTACATGCTCAGTAAGGAGGACCTTCTTAGGAATGTGATTTCTGGACTTCCTCTTCTGAGTACAGAGATCCTTCAGGAACTTGGCGTATGTAGGTACTTGCTGAATGGTATCTAGGAGGGGGATGTTGATTTTCACTTGTTTAAACACCTCCATCATCGCTTGTATTTTCTCCCCTTGTTTTCCAAAGTGATAAGGTGCCTTGAGCCGTTCTGGGAATGGGGCTCGGGGTACATACGGTGTCTCTAAATTGGGGTCAGCTAAGGTAGATGTTTCAGTGATCACTTGCTTGCCTTTGTCATTCTGCAGAGTCTCTGGCACCTCCTTATGCTCATCCCTCTTCTTTCCCACTTGATTGTCAACCAGTTTCCCACTTCTCAATGTGGTGATGGACTGCACATGCTGATGTGAGGTTTCTTCATTTACCATGTAGAGCCCCTTAGGATTCATCACTGGCTGACTTGGAAGCTTGCCTTCTTCCCTCCTATTGAGGGTGTTCGCCATTTGCCCCATTTGAGTCTCTAATTTGGCAATGGATTGGGAATGTGAATTTATGGTCTGCTATATCTCACCCACTATTTGAGTTATCTCGCCAATCCTGCCATCTACCTTACCCACCACTCTGTCTGACATGTCACTCATCATCTTCATCATCCGGTCTTCAAAATTTGAGTCTGACCGAGGAGGTGGTGCAGCTTGATATTGCTTATGTGGAGGTTGGTATGTGGAAGATGAGTTGTAAGGCCATCTGTTGGATTGAGCTTGATTGTGTGGCCCTGGGGCTGAGTTTTCTGCATTCTGACTTTTCCAGGAGAAATTTGGATGATTTCTCCACCCCGGGTTGTAAGTGTTGGAGTATGGATCATTACCCGATCGGGAAAAAGTGGCATTGACCTATTCATTAGAAACATCAATATAATTGATAGCAGTAGGACAATTATTTACCTGATGTGTAGTTTTAGAACAGAATGAACATGGTTCATGTTGGGAGTTGATGTGGGCAGCATTAGGAGCAAAACCAATCATCAATTGGTCCAGTTTCTTGGTGATAGCATCAACTACTTGAGTGGCCATGTCTGCAGGAGGTCTTACTTCACAAAGACTCTCCGTCTTTGGTGCTTTAGGTGCAGGTTCTCTCTGTCTATTGGAAGCCTGCTGACGAGAATTGTTACTCAAGTTTTCAATCATCGCCCATGCCTCCTCTTCACTTTTTAACATGAATGTCCCCCCACAAGATGCATCTACTGTGCTCCTACAAGACTCAGTCAGACCATCATAAAAACTCTACACTAGCTGCCATTTGGGGTCAGCATGGTGTGGACATGATCTGAGTAAATCTTTAAGCCTCTCCCAAGTCTCATGTAGTGGTTCACCTTGGTACTGGGTGATACCAGTGATGGCTCGCCTAGTATCATTGGTCCTTCCTATGGGGAAATATTGCTAGAGAAAAACTTGTTGCAGTTGATCCCAAGAAGTGATAGAGTCAGGCACTAAGGACTGGAACCAATGTTTGGCTCTTTCTTTAAGGGCAAAGACAAATAGACACATCTTTAAGGCATCCTCAGTGAATCCCGTCAACTGAATGGTAGAATAGATTGACTGAATTCGCTGAGGAAGTCATAAGGATTCTCATGGGTAAACCCTAGGAAAGTTGGTAGACTTTGTATGGTGCTAGGCTTGATCTCATAGTGGGTTGCCGTAACTGCCGGCAACCTGAGACATGAGGGAGTAGTGTATGTGGGTGGAATGTAGTGATCCTGCAAGGCTACATGAGGAGCGCCAGCCATGGTGGCAGTGGTGTTTTCCTTAGACAAACTAGCTTTCCTTTCGGCTCTAAGTTGTTTAAGAGTGTGTTCAATGTCGGGGTCACAAGAAATTAATGGCAAAGACAATGATCGACGACCCAACATAAACTAGACTAGAAAATAAAGCAGAAACTAAAACCAAAACAGAAAATAACAAAACAAAAATTACTTTAAAAGTAAAAAGAAAAGCTTACAAATGGCCCTTGGTGCACTGGAATGGGCTGCAGTAGAACTGTCCAAAAGGTGAACGATCACACCAGGAGGTGTGATCATTCGCTTCCTCAGTAGGTTAGGCACTCTGGAGGAGAGTTCTGCGAACGATCGCCCAAGGAGGTGTGATCATTTGCAAGACTGAAGAGATGAACGAAGATCGTAGGGGTTGAACGATCGCACACGAGCGTGATCGTCAGCACGTAACCACTGAGAGTTGAATGTGAAACTTGAATAGAAAATTTAGATGTACGAAAATTGAAAATAACGAAATACAAAACAAAGATTAAAGATTAAGCTAAACGTAATCCCTAAAATTTAATAACTAAACCGTTAACAGTCCCTGACAATGGCGCCAAAAAATGATGTGGTAAATTTGTGACCAAATTTATCAATAATAAAATTACCACTCGCAATAGAACGAATCCCGTAGGATAGGGCTATATTGAAGCTGTCGAACCACAAGGACTATAGGGTTTCGTTATTAAAATTAAAAGACTAAATTTAACCCAAATTGAGAAAACAAGATTGATTGTTGTAAATTGAGTTGCATAAAATTAAACGCAATATTAAAATTAATAATATCAGAGAGAGAGAGAGTAGGGTACCGACTTCACCGCAATCCGCACAACAATGGTACTTGTACTTCAATTCTAGAAACTTATAATCATGTATGTTATAAAGACAAGAAAATTCATATTAAAGGATAATAATAATTTATCTTCGGTTAGCACGGATTGTCCACCTAACCACTAAGATGCGGCATGACCCTTCTTCCCTAGGTATAAATTATAAAATCCCTTAATAATTTTTATATGATCAATGGGCTAGCATAACCCATCTTTGGTTGACACGGCTCGTCTACTCTAAATTAGGGCGTAGTACGACCCGTCTTCCCAAAGCATGGTTTATCTAATCCTATTAATCATATGCATATTAAAACCATTGCATAACCATCAATTTTATGATCACAGAAGATAAAATTGATTGAATTCAATATAGGCAAAATAAATTCTAAGACAAGATAAGAATTTCTCAAGTACTGAATTTAGAATTAAATAACAATTGCATTAAAATTAAGAACAGAATTTAAGGGTTGCAATCCTCACAGTTATGCAATCAACATACATAATATAAATTAACTAAATCAAATACAATCACCACTGTGCTTGGAGAGGGTTACATCGGTACCCCACAATGGAGGTTTAGCCGCTCATGCTGACGAATGAACTCCAAGGAAAATGAATGTAAAATTCGCACTAAGGGAAACTGGATCCTTTTTACATTCTATAATAGCCTATTTATAGTCACTAGGAAACCCTAGAAACCCTAAAACCCTAATCACGGTCGTAGGTTAGTTTCCCACTTCAACTAGGAGACTTGGAGTTGCAATTAAGTTTTCCAACGCGCCTATCGGGTTAAGTGAAGCCCGAGTGCACACGTTTGCAAGTATGGGTTATGACAGCGCCCAAAGGCACATTCACAGTGGACTTGGCGACGCTCACAATGTGTTGGCGACGTCAAGCTAGGCGACGCTCACTGTGGTGTGGGTGATTGTTCGCCAGCACAGTAAGGTTGCTTCTCTGCCCTTTTTGGTCCAATTTCCAACGGAGCTCATGTATTTGACCTGAAACACAAAAACAAAAAAAAATCAAGCAAATAGCAATGCTAAGGAATTAACATATGCAAGTTAAAGGGCTTGAATGTGCAACATTCGGCGCTTATCAAGTACTACACTCGATCACACTATCATAGACTGATTTTTCAGAAACTTAAACAAACTACAAAATAGCCAAACAAATACTATTTCTATACAAAAACGTAGAAACAAATAAAAAAGAAATAAAATTGCCGAAATAAAATAACTAGTAGAAAAATAAAATTAATCTAGACAAAAAATCAATTTTTATAAAACAAACGATTCCCCGGCAACGGCGTCAAAATTTGATGTACAAATTTAATGTACTCATAATAGCATGAGTAGTTGTAGTGTAGCATTGCGAAAGTACGAGACTGAATCCATAGGGAATTGCGTTTGTGAAAAACTAATTCTATGCCTAAACTAACTCTATCTTAACCTAGTTCCAAATATCGAACATATGGCGTGCGTAAAATGTAAACTAATCTAAATGCTAAAAAACAAATAAATAAAAACACAAAGGTCTTAGAATCCACTTCACCACATTAATAAACATATTATCATGCTTAGTGTATACATCCAAAACAATTATGCTATTAGGCATATTCTATTTGCTATTCTTTAGTTCATACATCCATCTATCGATAAAGCACTATGCATATTCTATTGTCATTATGAAAACTTGTCGAACCATTCAATGTATTTACCATGAAATGAGTCACAACGGATATTGGTTTGAAATCGAATTATCCACTATATCATTGATCACAGTCGATAACTCATCTTGACACAATCATCCGATGTACCTTCGGATTGAAACACAACGAATGTTGGACGTTAACAAATCATAAAAAAACAATGAACACAATTTTGTCATGAAACTAAATTGAAACGAATACACAAAACATTAAACGACGAATGGAGTATTAAACTAAACACAAAAGCATGTAGATAGATAAATGGTGAGGCTTCATCTTCAACCTTAGTTGAAGATTTAGCCTCTAATCATAAAGATATAAAGGCTAACGAAATAAATGATGATTTAGAGGGTAAACAATGAAGAACATAGAGGTTTCTGGCCTCCAAGGTGCCTCCAAAAACATAAGTTTACAAAATTACACAAGTGGTCCTATTTATAGGAAAATAAATGATTTTAGGACAAAGAAGGTGCGCTCAATCGCAAGCCATGCACTCGATCGCAGTGCGCTCGATCATGGTGCTTGCGCTTAATTGAAGTCAACTACTCCATAATTCCATACCGTAGTCGAGAATGCGATGGCCTAGGGCAACGCGGGGATCTCGGGTGTACGTGGTGTGCACTCTATCCTAGTCCACATGCTCGGTCATAGGTGCGCTCGATCGTGGGTCTATGTGCTCGATCACACAGACAGGGACTTCTTGCTTGATTTCCACTTGTTACAGCACTTTGATGGTAAGGGCATGCCTAGGGTTGTGCTTCACCCATTTTTTCATGTTGTTCCTAGTAGGAAATGTATAGGTCCAAGAGGTGGAAACCCATCACCCTTTGAGGGAGAGTGATGATAAACTCTACATAGGTTAGGTGGTTTGGGCATGGCTAGGGTTGTGCATCATGCATTTTTTCTGCTATACCTAGGAGGAATTGTACAGGTCCAAGAAGGTGGAAATCCATCATCCCTTGTGAGAGAGTGTTGGTAATCTCTACCTAGGTTAGGTGGTTTGGGCATGCTTTTTCTTGCTATTCCTAGGAGGAAATGTACAGGTCTAAGAAGGTAAAAAATCATCATCCCTTGAGGGAAAGTCATAATAAACTCTACCATGGTTAGGTGGTTTAGGCATTGCTAGGGTTGTGCTTCTTGCATATTTTTCATGCTATTCCTCAGACGAAATATATAGGACCAAGAAGGTGGAAATCCGCCACCCCTTGAGGGGGATTGTTGATAAACTCTACCTTGGTTAGGTGGTTTTGGCATACCTAGTGTTGTGCTTCATGCATTTTTTTCATGCTATTCCTTGGAGGAAATGTATAGGTCCAAGAAGGTGGAAATCCATCACCACATGGGGGCGTAACGATAAACTCTTCCTAAGTTAGGTTGTTTGGGCATGCTTAGGGTTGCACTTCATGCATTTTTTCTTGCTATTCCAAGGAGGAAATGTATAGGTCCAAGTGGACGGAAATCCATCACCCCTTGAGGGAAAGTGATGACAAACTGTACTTGGGTAGGGTTATTTGGGCATGCTGATAAAAGCCAAATATTGCATATTTGGATCCCTTAATTTACATTAATTAATCCTTTAGCTATGTCGTTATCTAATACTTTGTGTTAGATTGTTGTTTTAGTGTTTTGTAGGTTGCTGAAAGGATAAAATCAGAATTTTCCTAAATGGAGATAATTGCGGATCAGATTTCAAATTCAGATTCTGCACATGTTTCAGTATTTTGACCATAACTTTCTACTCAAATATCGGATTGAGGTGATTCAAATGACAGTGGAACGCTTGTTCAAAATTATACACTTTATTGTGAAATAGAATTTTCCTAACTCGGACATTTACTATGCCAAAATCGTCTTGAAATATGAGAATGCAAATTTGAGCGAATCTTATCGGGATTTTAGACTTCTATTTTGACTGGGAGACTGACCTCCGAATTAACTGGGTTTACTAGGGCTTCTAGGACTTCGTTTAAGCCTATAAATAGACCTCTTTGCATTTAAGAAAGAGAGCGAAGCCTGGAGACAAAAATTCACAGCTTTTCTTTAGTTTAGTTTTTCTGTAGTTATGGTTTTAGTTTTCATATTCATGTGGAGCTAAATCTCCAACTAAGTTTTTATTGATATGATTTTATAGAATTTATTATTTCAATTGTTTTACTCCTAATTAATTATGTGGAGTGATTCTTGAATATCTCTTGTGATTCAAGGATGCATATGATGATTTGAGATAATTTCATATGATTGATTGCTTGGTTTTTTAACTTATAAAAATTGGATATCCCTTGTGATTTGTTCTACGGATACATCTGGTGTTTCAATTGAATTTGGATTCCTTTTGTGATTTGATCAATGAATGGATACATGGGATGGTTTTGATTAATTCTTTGAAATGTAGTAAAACATATCTAAGATTTTAATTGTGAGAACTTCAGATTGGTATTAATGAGCATAGAGTATGTTGTTATGAAGTGGTGGGTGTGAATTCCCAAACCTTAGTGCCTCTATCTTTTGTTTTCTTTTATTTAATTTATGTTTTGTCTTTTAATTTTCAAAACCCTTTTGGAACTAGATTAGGATTTAATTAGTTTAGATTTAAATTTTCTTTCAAGAATTCAATTTCCAATGGGTTCGACCTCGTACTTGCATACCATTATATTGCACACGACTCGTGCACTTGCGAGTACATTTAATTTGTACATCAAATTTTAGAGTCGTGTGCAATATAGTGGTATGCAAGTAAACCAACCATCTTGAAAGCAAATTTAAATCTAAACTAATTAAATCCTGATCTTGTTCCAAAATGGTTTTGAATTGTATTTTGAAATTTTAAAAGACTAAACATAAATTAAATAAAAGAAAACAAAAGATAAAGGCACTAAGGTTTGGGAATTCACACCCACCACTTCATAACAACATACTTTATGCTCATTAATACAAATCTGAAGTTATCACAATTAAAATCTTAAATATGTTTTACTACGCTTCAAAGAATTAATCAAAACCATCTCATTTATCCATTCATTGATCAAATCACAAAAGGAATCCAAATTCAATTGAAACACCAGATGTATCCGTAGAATAAATTACAAGGGATATCCAATTTTTATGAGTTAAAAAACCAAGCAATCAATCATATGAAATTATCTCAAATCATCACATATATCCTTGAATCACAAGAAATATCCAAGAATCACTCCACATAATTAATTTGGAGTAAAACAATTGAAATAATAAACTCTATAAAATCATATCAATAAAAATTTACATAACAGCAATGTTGTTCTTCAACGGTGAGGCTTCATTCCCAACCTTAGTTGGAGATTTAGCTCCACATGAATATGAAAACTAAAACCTTAACTACATAAAAACTAAACTAAAGAGAAGCTGTGAATTTTTGTCTCCAGGCTTCGCTACTTTTCTTCATATGTGTGAGAAAAATGGGTCGAGATAGATCTGGTTGCTATGAATTGGAAGGATTTATCACGTAAGTCAATGCACACAACTTGTAGATCTGAACGTTCGTTTTCCTCATACACATTAGATCTGGCTACTATGAATTGGTAGGATTTATCACGTAAGTCAATACACTCAGCTCGTAGATCTGAACGCTTGTTTTCCTCATACACATTAGATCTAGCTGCTATGAATTGGTATGATTTATCACGTAAGTCAATGCACTCAGCTTGTAGATCTGAACACTTGTTTTCCTGATACACATTATTCATCTATTTTTTTATATATTTTTTAAAGAAAATAAACTAAAAACAACTAACTAACTAAAAGAAAATAGAACTAAAATTTAAAAACTTACAAAAAGAACCAAAAATAAATTTTTGGCAAAAATATATGGAACTAATGCCTTAGCTATGAGTGCTGCCTATGGAGGTGCACTCGAGCGCAAGATAGGTGGGATCGAGCACAGGTGCACTGATCTGCCAGTGATGATGCCTGCTATGAGTGTGCGATGCTATACTAGTGCTATCGGTTGCGGGTCTGTGCTCGAGCATACTGCAGTTGTGCTCGATCGCACTCACGCCAGTGTGCAGACAAAGAATGCGTAAAAACTGCAAATTAAGCAAAAAAAAAAAAAAACAAACAAACAAAACAAAACAGAAAAGAAAAAAAATAAATCTTTTCTTTAACTTTTTTTTTTTTGAAGCAAAATGACAAATAAAAATAAACAATTAATAACAAAAACAAAAATAAATAGACAAAGTGTTTTTCAACATGCTTTTTCATGCAATTCCTAGGAGGAAATGTACAGGTCTAAGAAGGTGGAAATCCATCAGCCCTTAAGGGAGAGTGATAATAAACTTTGCCTAGGTTAGGTGGTTTGGGCATGCCTTGGGTTGAGCTTCCTACATTTTTTCATTCAATTTCTAGGAGGAAATGTGTAGGTCCAAAAAGGTGGAAATCCATCACCCCTTGAGGGGGAGTGATGATAAACTCTACCTAGGTTAGGTTGTTTGGGCATGGCTAGGGTTGTGCATCATGCATTTTTTCTGCTATACCTATGAGGAATTGTATAGGTCCATCAAGGAGGAAATCCATCACCCACTGGGGCAGAGTGTTGGAAATCTCTACCTAGGCTAGGTGGTTTGGGCATGGCTAGGGTTTTGCATCATGCATTTTTTCATCTATACCTAGGAGGAATTGTACAGGTCCAAGATGGTGGAAATCCATCTCCCCTTGGGGGAGAGTGTTGGTAATCTTTGCCTAGGTTAGGTGATCGGTGCCAAATATTGTGTATTTGACCCCCCTTAACTTATGTTTGTTAAGCTCTTAGCGTTGTTAATATCTAATGTTTTTGTGTTATTTTAGTGTTTTAGTGTGTTGTAGGTCTTTGGTGCAAATTGTGGTTCAAAGGGGTGAAATTGTGCAAAGATGGAATCTTGGCCCCTGCCATTGCGATGGAGCGGAATGCGCTTGAGCCTAAGGGGCACGATCGAACGCATGCCTCGTCAGCCCGTGAAGTCTGCGTCACCCTAGCAACCATCGTTAACTCGCTTGCGCCGTGGGATTTCAGAGCAGTTATGTGTGATCGAATGCACGACGATCGAGCACCATGCCTACGATCGAGCACACACAGCTTTGCAATCGAGCATCACGCCTACGATCAAACGCATATGGTCCTATGCTCGATCACAATGCTTGCGATCGAGCGCACCCCTGACCTGGCAGCACACTTAATTTTGTCTATAAATAGGACCTTCATGTATTTCGTATTTTTTACATTTTGGGAAGCGCCTTTAGGGCCAAAAATCCTATCTTCCTCGCCATGTAGCCCCTAAATCATCATTTATTTTATTATAATGCTTTATTTTAGTTTTAATTAGTCTCTTGTTTCCATGAGAGGCTAAATCTTCAACTAAGGTTGAAGATGAAGCCTCACCATTATTTTATCTTCATATCGTTATGCTTAGTTTAATGCTTATTCCGTCGTTCAATTTTATGGTTATTCGTTTCAACTCAGTTTAGTGACAAAAATTGTGTTGATTGTTGTTTATAAATCGTTAAACGTCAACATTCGTTGTAGCCAGAGGAACATCGGATGATTCGTCTTCGGACCAATATCCGTTGTAACTCTTAAAACAGTGTTTGCATCGATTAGTTCGACAAGATTTCATCATGACAATAGGATATGCATATGTGCTTTATCAATATACGGAAGTATGAACAAAGTGTTAGCACTCAGAGTATGCCTAGTAGCATATTCGTTTTGGAAGTATAAACTAGCATGGTTATATGTTTATTAATTGTGGTGAGGTGGATTCTAGACCTTAGTGTCTTTATTTCTTTGTTTTAAAGCATTTTTAGATTAGTTTATCTTTATGCATGTCACCTATTTGCTATTTAGAACTAGGTTAAGATATGATTAATTTAGGCATTTTAAATTAGTTTTACACAAACCCGATTCTCTGTGGGTTCGACCTCACACTTGCACAATCACTTTATTGCAAAACGATTCCTGCAATTGATGAGTACTATTTTTGGTACGACCATGTAATGCCCCGATAAAAGTAACCCTTAATTAGAAGATTACTTCTTGACTAAACGCATAAGCCTGAAGCCTACCACCCTTAGCCTAACCTAATCACGTTTGGATCTGCTAGGAGCAAAAGTTTAACACTGACCCGCAGAGGGGCGGACGTACGCTAGGTCTAGCAGACGTACGCTTCTGTCTGTAGTGTGGACGTACGATGGGGGACCACCGGACGTACGCTCTGCAAATAGTATATCGAATGTACATGGGACCACCGGACGAACGCTACTTTTTGGTATACACTTTGGGTAATACCTGGACGTACGAGACATCCTTTGGACCAATGTGTATAGACCACCAGATGTACGCTAGGGTTGCCGGACATCTACTGCTATGTCAGGGAGTTGGTGGCGGGTTTTCTCTATAAATAGCCCGCCCCTCCTTTCATTTGTCACGCCTTCTTCTTCCCCTGGTACGTCCCTAGGCTGCCAAGACCGTTCCTTGGTGTTTTAAGAAAGAGATCATAAAAGAGAGTGTCGACGAAAGGTTCCGAGGGAAAGGAAACATGTTAGTGCTGAGCTTTGGGGTAAGCTCCGTTTCTCTTCGTTGTTATTATCTCGTTATCTCATGATTCTGCCTTGATAATGGTTTTTAGTGTTCACTAAGCATTTTCCTAAAATGGTGGATGTTTTCAAATGGGTTTTCTCAAAGAATTGAGGTTCTGTGATTCCTTACGTTGCATGTCCTATTTTGTTAGCTTAGAAAGGGACTAGAGGTCTGTAAACACCACTGGAAATGTGCACTGTCCGAGCCTTAAAATAGTGTGCTAAACACACTGAGTGGACGTACGCCCTCGATGGCGGACGTACGGTCAGTAGGCAAGGCACTTGTTCTTAAGCCTCCTACGTGTATGCTCTGGTTTAGCCTTAACTTTAGGTTTCTTAAGGCTTAGAATGACGGTGTTTTTGTAACCATTATAACAGGAAATAGCTTGGTCAGAGGATTCGCTCGAATGTGCGAGGTAAGTAGACACTTACACCCTTTTCTTTAAAACCATGGGATATGTCAGCTGACTGACCACGCGTATGAAATGAGCATGTTTATTTTTCGTAATTACTCGGTAATTGTATGTTTTAATAAATCACCAAGATGCATCGTAAGACATGGTACGCCGGTACGTGCAGTATAAACGGCCATGGGTTTATTATATAAACTACGTACTATGGTCAAATGTGCGTGTTATGTGAGGGTTGTGGATCCATTGGTTTCGTGACCTTGATGCAACCATTCCCAATGGTTCGGTCACTATAGGACGGACGTCACTAGTTGGTATGAGCCACTCAGGGTCGGACCCGATCGTGCCACTAGTGTTACGTACGGTATGTTGTGCAATGGCTGGGGTACTGGCATTGTATTATAGGTCCTTCGGGATAGCATCAACCCTGCTGAGAAGGGGTAATATCTCGGGTAGACCATGTATGGGAGTTACGACCTACAAAGCACTATCTTTTCCTGCATCAAAACAATTAGGCTGTTATCGCCGGTTTTACACCATAGAGCTTTAAAAATCCTAAAATCTATGAAATGGTGTATTAGCGGGGGTAAACGCCCTCTTTGATTATTACTTGGATAGCATGTTTATTTGTATTAATCAGGCTCATGTCATGCTTACGTGTGGGGTTTACTTACTAAGTCGTTAGACTTACGATTATTATCATTCCTTAGGTAATCTAATCCAACTATACGAAAGTGGCTAAAGTGCTATCGTCGACATTTGTGTACACTCATTAATTCTGAGTTTGTTTTAATTGTCTAGTAGCTCCATGTTCTTATTTAATGATTTGTAGTACTCTCAGATTTATTCACCTTCCTTGCATTACTCTGACAAGTGTTGTTTTTTATAAGGGCGGTTGCCTATTAGCCATACATGGTTTAACTAGGCGAACTGCCAGTGACTCCACCGGATTAGCCAAGGCTAATTTTGGGGGCGTTACAGACCATTAGGTGGTTTAGGCATGCTTTTTCATGCTATTCCCGGGAGGAAATGTACAGGTCTAAGAAGGTGGAAATCCGTCACCCCTTGAGGGAGAGTGATAATAAACTCTACCAAGGTTAGGTGGTTTGGTCATGCCTAGGGTTGTGTTTCCTGCATATTTTTCATGCTATTCCTTGGAAGAAATTTATAGGACCAAGAAGGTGGAAATCCATCATCCCTTGAGGGAGAGTTTTGATAAACTCTTCCTAGGTTAGGTGGTTCGGGCATGCCTAGGGTTGTGCTACATGCATTTTTTTCGTGCTATTCCTTGGATGAAATGTATTGGTCCAAGAAGGTAGAAATCCATCACCCCTTGAGGGAGAGTGATGATAAACTCTTCCTAGGTTAGGTGGTTTGGGCAAGCCTAGGGTTGCGCTTGATGCATTTTTTCATGCTATTCCAAGATAGAAATGTATAGGTCGAAGAAGACAGAAATCCATCACCCCTTGAGGGAGAGTGTCATAAGAGTGATGACAAACTCTACCTAGGTTAGGTCGTTTGGGCAAGCTTTTTCTTGCTATTCCTAGGAGGAAATGTACAGGTCTAAGAAGGTGGAAATCCATCAACCCTTGAGGGAGAGTGATAGTAAACTCTACCTAGGTTAGGTGGTTTAGGCATGCCTTGGGTTGTGCTTCCTCCATTTTTTCATGCAATTCCTAGGAGGAAATGTGTGGGTCCAAGAAGGTGGAAATCCATCACCCCTTAAGGGGGAGTGATGATAAACTCTACCTAGGTTGGGTGGTTTGGGCATGGCTAGGGTTGTGCAGCATGCAATTTTGCTGCTATACCTATAAGGAATTATACAGGTCCAAGAAGGTGGAAATCCATCTCCCCTGGGGGGAGAGTGTTGGTAATCTCTACCTAGGTTAGGTGGTTTGGGCTTGCTTTTTCATGCTATTCCTTGGAGGAAACATACAGGTCTACGGAGGTGGAAATCTGTCACCCCATGAGGAAGAGTGATAATAAAATCTACCATGGTTAGGTGGTTTGGGCATGCCTAGGGTTGTGCTTCTTGCATATTTTTCATTCTATTCCTCAGATGAAATTTATAGGACCAAGTTGGTGGAAATCCATCACCCCTTGCAGGAGAGTGTTGATAAACTCTACCTAGGTTAGGTGGTTTGGGCATGCCTAGGGTTGTGTGCTACATGCATTTTTTTAATGGAATTCCTTGGTGGAAATGTATTGGTCCAAGAAGGTGAAAATTCATTACTCCTTGAGGGAGAGTGATGATAAACTCTTCCTAGGTTAGGTGGTTTGGGCAAACCTAGGGTTGCGCTTCATGCATTTTTTCATGCAATTCCTAGTAGGAAATGTGTAGGTCCAAGAAGGTGGAAATCCATCACCCCTTTAGGGAGAGTGATGATAAACTCTACCTAGGTTAGGTGGTTTGGGCACGCCTACGGTTTTGCTTCATGCATTTTTTCATGCTATTCCTTGGTGGAAATATATAGGTCCAAGAATGTGGAAATCCATCACCCCTTGTGGGAGAGTGATGATAAACACTACCTAGGTTAGGTAGTTTGGGCATTCTTGGGCCAATGCTTCATGCATTTTTTCATGCAATTCCTAGGGGGAACTATGTAGGTCCAAGCAGGTGGAAATCCATCACCCCTTGAGGGAGAGTGGTGATAAACTCTTCCTAGGATAGGTGGTTTGGGCTGTCCTAGGGTTGTGCATCATGCATTTTTTCATGCCTTTCCCACGAGTAAATGTATAGGTCCAAGAAGGTGGAATTCCGTCACCCCTTGAGGGAGAGTGATGATAAACTCTACCTAGGATAGGTGGTTTGGGCATTCCTAGGGTTGTCCTTCATGCATTATTTCATGATATTCCTAGGTGGAAATGTATAGGTCCAAGAAGATTTAAATTCATAACCCTTTGAGGGAGAGTGATGAGAAACTCTAACGAGGTTAGTTGGTTTGGGCATGCCTAGGGTTGTGCTTTATGCATTTTTTAATGCTATCCACAGGAGGAAATATATAGGTCCAAGAAGATGGAAATCCATCACCCCATGAGGGAGAGAGATGAGAAAATCCACCAAGGTTAGGTGGTTCGAGCATGCCTAGGGTTGTTCTTCGTGCATTTTTTCATGCTATTCCTAGGAGGAAATGTAGTGGACCAAGAAAGTGGAAATCCATCACCCTTTAAGGGAGAGTGATGAGAAACTTAACCTAGGTTAGTTTGATTTGGCATGCCTAGGGTTGTGCTTTATGCATTTTTTCATACTATTCACAAGAGGAAATGTACCTAGGGTTGTGCTTTGCCAACCATTGCTATCAATCTGAGAATATGTTATAGTGTCTAGGAATGATCTTAAAGAGACTCAAGCATAGGATAGACCTAGTTCCCTTTATTGGTTGTTGGTGCAGGCTAATGTAACAGCCTTTTCTATTGCTTGGCTTAGAGTTGAACGGGGTTGCCTGTTTTGCATTACAAGCACTTGATCCTGCTTCATACTCAGATGCGCAATAGATGTTGACGCCTTATGCGCCTAGATACCAACCTTGCTCTAGTAGGCGCAAGGTTTTGACCTGGTGATGAGAGTCAAATAGTGCATATTTGAGCCCCTTAACTTATATTAGTTAGGCTCTTAGCTGTGTATTTTCTGATGTCTCAAGTGCATTGCAGGTCACTGACATAAGAATGCGGTTAAAGGGGTGAAAAATGTGCATAATGAAGGAAGAATCCCCGCATAAGGCGTTCGACGCACACTTCGTACACGCTGCTCGAGCTCGGAGTCGCGAGCCGAGCGCATGTCCACATCAGCTGAAACCCTAGCATTTCACGTTGAAGGGCCGCGCCGCACGGAGCATGAAGCCTTATATGCGTTCAATCGCATATGCTGCGATCGAAGCGGTGCTCAACGCATATGTTGCGCTCAACGCACTCGAATGACCTGTCACGCAGAAAACCTATTTTTTAGTATAAATTTGCTTCTTTTATTTGTAAACCCTCGTTGGGAGGCGTGAGAGAGCAAAAACACAATTTTGTCGTGTCTAAGCCTTTGTGAACGCTTTTGATTGTAAGTTTCTGCTTTCTTCATGTTTTCAATTAATTTTGACATGTCTGCTAGATCATGAGGCTAAACCTTCAACGAGGTTGAAGATGAAGCCTCTTCTTTGATGAAAAATTGTATTCTTGTCATTTTATATACACAATTTGATGTTTTATATAGTTGTTCAAAGTCCCTCCATTGCTTGATTTATTTTGTATAATTGAGTGATTACCAAAATAGTACTCGCCAATTGCACAGAGTCGATCGTAGTAATGTGCATGCAAGTGCGAGTGTCGAACCCCACAGAGAATCGTGTTTTGTCAAAAATCAACTTTAAAACGCTTTTAAACTAATAAAATCTTAACCTAGTTCCAATTTTGAACACGTATGCATAAAATAAAACTAAGCTAAAAAAGCAATAAAATAAAGAAATAAAGGCGCAGAAAAATAAACTAAATTAAAAGGCAAGAAAAATAAAGAAATAAAATAACTAAAGTCTCTAATCCACCTCACAAATAATTAATTCACATATAAACATGCTTAGCTCATATTTATTAAACAGCTTATGCTACAAGGCATACTCGGCGTTAACACATTGTTCATATTTCCGTCATCGATAAAGTACATATGTATATCCTATTGCTACACAATCTTGTCAAACTATCGAGGCAAACATCGTATAAGAGGTCACAACGGATAATGGTCTGCATTTAATATCCGATGTATCTCGGTTCTGTAACGAAAAGGACGTTCGACGATTTGTAAACAACAATCAATACACTTTTGTCACTAAAATGCATTGAAACGAATAAACATGAATCTTAAAAGACAGAATAATAACTAAACATAAATGTATATAAATAAATTAAAGTGAAGGGAATAAGAGACTTAAAGTAAAAAAACATAGATTAAATAAATGACAATTTAGGAGGGATTTACAGTGGAAAACAGAGGGCTTTGGGCCCTAGGGGCGCCTCCCAAACGTGCTTCACAATGAATACACGAGGTCCTATTTATAGGTCGGTCGATCATTGTGTTCGAACGCACTACTCTGCGTTGAACTTAAGATTATTTGTGGTCGAACGCAGGCTACTGCTCGACCTCAAATAACCGCTGTCTAGGGCTGACATGGAGGTGCGTTCAACCGTAGAGCACTGCGCGTTCGAACGCACATACATAACCGCTAGGGCCGGCTGCCGCTAACGTCGAAGCGTGCTCACGTGCTTGCATGCGACCGTGCTTGCATGGGTGCTGCCGTGGCGACCGTGAGTGCAGCTGCGGCGACCGTGTGTGCGCGCATTGCGCGTCGTGGGTGCTATGGCGACCGTGGTGTCCAGTAAGTGCTTGGCTTGCGTACGTGCAGCGTGTGTGCGTCTGTAGTACGGTCTAACGCACCATGTGCGGTCGAACGCACTTTGATGCCTTCTTCTTTAAGTCCTTTCTTGCCCTTGCTAACCATGATTCAACACAATGTCCTGCACACAACACAAAATACTAAAAACACTACAAATGATTAAATATTAACAATGCTAAAGGCCTAACGAATATAAATTAAGGGTCCAAATCAGCACTTTTAGGCACCGATCAAATACTCTAAACTTACATTTTGCTAGTCCCTTAGCAAAACAAAATGAAAAACAAAATAAAAACATAAGTCCGCTTTCGTGGGAGAAACGATTGCATTGAGCGTATGCAACAAGCCTTTTAAACCTCTAGGAGTTCCCTAGAGGACGAGTGAAGTCTCGTGAGGGTTTTTCTGGAATGATATCCACAAACATCTGTGCACACATTTTATTCTCAATCATACAAAAATATATCGATCATGGTTTAAATTCAAAAGCAAGTTTAATCACACAAACACTATCTTCACAAATTTCAGGGAATTAACAATCAAGATACAAACATGGCATTATGAGATCCAATAATCAATTCTAGTGAAAGTGAGATTAGCACAAAAATATGGGATTTCAAAACCAATCATTAGTCGTGTATGCTTCGACACTCAAAGTTCAATGGTCAACACATCAAAGATAACAACCAAGGTCCAAATTTTTTTTTTTTTTTTTTTTAAGCTATATACAAAATAAAATTACCAAGCACAAAACACAAAACACACCTATTTACAAAAACAGAAAATAAATCAAAATGCAAAAGCGAAAATAAATAAAATAATAAAAATACTGACCTTCCCCGCTCATAAGGGTGTCCAACCAATCCCTTCCATCCTTTCTTCCTTAAAATAAGATACCCCTCTGGAAGGATGTTAAGCCATCTTATGTAGTTGTCCTTGTTTCGAGGGATCCACTTAGGAACACGCCCTAAATTTGTGATCTTGTGTGTGAATCCTCAAAGATTTCTACATAAGACGACTCTTCGAGACAATGGAAAGATGGAACTTGATGATATGTCTCGAGAGGGATTGTGACGAAGGAGTAAGCTTCAGTACTCACTTCCTTGTCATTGGGCCAATTTAAAATTGGCGGGGGCTCAAACTGCTCCTCGCACTCTTCTCCTCCATTCTCAGTCAGCCTCTCAAGAGCGGGATCCACCAAAGCCTTAGCTTGCTCATGCACCATGTCAAGGTCCAAATTAACCTCAAATTGAGCAAAGCTCTCTTCCAAAGGATCCTCCAGTCTCGGCTCTCTACACCTAACAGCTTGCTCGAGGAACTTGTCTAGATCCAAATCATTTTCAATTTCATCAAAACACCCTCCTCCAGATGGATTCTCCAGACTAGGCTCACTAAAAGTATCAACATGATCAAGTCGCCTATCTAGGTCATCATTATCCGTGAGCAAGGTGTTCCATCTCGTGATCCTCTAAACTACACCGCTTGTAATTTCATCTCCTATTTCCTCATCAACAAGTATGGCGGTGGTTTGGGCATTGTCAAGTGCAGACTTGTTAACCTACCATGTAATAACTAATGAAAGGACAATCATCAAAGCCGGTGAGAATGATGATAACAATATTCACATGACGATGAGGTGTGAGTGTGATCAAGCTGGGTATGGGCATGTCCGCTACCATGAGTTGGTTCGCCTCCCTTCAAGTCATCGACATGAACTGAGGAAAATGTTGCTCAAATGACTCTTGGGGAGAATGAGCCACCTCATGACTGAAACTCCTCCTCCTCAACTAGGTTGAATTTAGAAACTAATTGACCGACCGTCCTTCCAACCTTGTAATTTCTTGAGTGTTTGCCATATGGGCATTCATAATTTCTTGACAAGGTTGGTTATTTGTTTTCCTAAACGTCTCAAGTGTTTCTTCTAATGATGGTTCATGAGACGCAGAAATGGTGGGTTGGCCGACTAGTTCCATGAATTCCTTAAGAGTGTCTTCCAAGGAAGACGTCTGAGGAGGATAGTCGTATGATGAATGGGAATAAAAATGGTTGTCGAACTGCGTATATTCAGGGAAGTGCAGTTCATCAACCTGGGGAGCAAAATTTTCCGTAGCATGATCATGCCACGAAAAATCAGATTATTGCTCCAAATCCGGGTTATACAAATTTGAATTAGATTCAAACCGGGAATCGGAAATGGTGTTCAACTGCTCATTTGAAAATCAGAAAATTGTCCCCAATGTGGACAATCACCTAAACTATGGTAAGGGCTAGAAGCGGTGTGAACCACACGGTTCATGTGGGTGCAAAAGTGGTAGGAAACATTAAAATAATCGAACGGAAGACTCATGCTTCACCCAAACAGCTCAAAATATTCCACATGAAACAATTAACAAAAATAAAATAAAATAAACACAAACAAAAATAAACTAAACAAGAACTAATAAATAAACTAACAAAAATAATAAACCAATTAAACAAATAAAAATAAACTAACAAAATATTAAACTAATAAAACAGCAAGTAAATAAATAAACTAGGCGAATAAATAAATAAACAAATAAATAATCAAATAAAATAAGAAAAAAAAGCGAAAATAGAACACATACCGCCGTTTCTGCGCAGTTGAGATGCTCGGCGTAGGAACGATGATCAATCGCAGCCACTCAAATATTAGCAGCCTCAGAAGCGTTGAACGCAATGGATGTGCGTCGAACGTACTCGACCGCTTGGTTTAAAAGCAGGCGACGTGCACGCAGAGGCGTGCGTGTGAAACAACAGGCTGGTCTTTGGAAAAATGAAGTGCGTTCGACCGAAAATTCGGACTCAACAAACCAAAAAAAGAACACTAATCTAATTTTTTTGGATTTTATCTATACAAAAGCACGAAATAAAATAAAATAATTGCACAATTAAAATAACTAGTAGAAAGATAAAATTAATCTAAGCAAGAAAAATTAATTTCAACAAAACACCGAGGAGTCTCGCAACGGCGCCAAAATTTGATCGCATTAAAATAGTACTGCCAATTGCACGAAATCGATCATAGTAATGTGGCTGTGCAAGTGCGAGTGTCAACCCACGAGAATCGTGTTTGTCAAAAATCAACTTTAAAACGCTTAAACTAATAAAATCTTAACCTAGTTCCAATTTCGAACACGTGGCGTGTATAAAATAAAACTAAGCTAAAAAGCAATAAAATAAAGAAATAAAGGCGTGCAGAAAATAAACTAAATTAAAAGGCAGTAAAAAATAAAGAAATAAAATAACTAAAGTCTCTAATCCACCTCACAAATAATTAATTCACATATAAACATGCTTAGCTCATATTTATTAAACAGTTATGCTACAAGGCATACTCTGAGCGTTAACACATTGTTCATATTTCCGTCTATCGATAAAGTACATATGTATATCCTATTGTTGCTACACAATCTTGTCAAACTATCGAGGCAAACATCTAAGAGGTCACAACGGATAATGGTCTCATGAGCGAATATCCGATGTATCTCCGATTTACCTTGAGTGTTGGCGTTCGACGATTGTAAAATAACAATCAATACACTTTGTCACTAAAATGCATTGAAACGAATAAACATGAATCTTAAAAGACAGAATAATACGAACTAAACATAAATGTATATAAATAAATTAAAGTGAAGGGAATAAAGACTAAATTAAAGTAAAATAAAACATAGATTAAATAAATGACAATTTAGGAGGGATTTACGTGGAAACAGAGGGCTTTGGGCCCTAGGCGCCTCAAAGCGTTCTTCACAATGAATACACGAGGTCCTATTTATAAAGGCTGGACATTATGCGTTCAACACACTACCTACATTCGAACTTACGATTATTTGTGGTCGAACGCAGCTACGTTCGACCTCAAATAATTGCTGTGGCGGCTAGGGCTGACATGGAGGTGCGTTCACCGCGAGCACCTGCGTTGACGCACATAACCGCTAGGCTGGCCTGCTGCGTCGCGTAATGCTTTCTACGGCTTGCGTGCGACCGTGCTTGCATGGGTGCTGCTGCGTCACGACCGTGAAGTGCAGCTGCGTGCGACCGTGGTGTGTCTTATCTGTGCTGCTGCGTCCGTGGGTGCTCTTGCTGCGCTACGTCGTCGTGGTGCGTCCGTAAGCCTTTCTTGCCCTTGCTAACCATGATTCAACACAATGTCCTGCACACAAAATACTAAAAACACTACAAATGATTAAATATTAACAATGCTAAAGGCCTAACGAATATAAATTAAGGGGTCCAAATCAGCACTTTTAGGCACCGATCATTGAGCACCCTTTTTGATTTCATGCATTATTTTATATTCGGTGTGTTTTGTCTGGGGATACATTGAGTGATTGGATTGAGACTAATATCCATCGTGATCTGCAGATACGGTGGATGATTTGATCTCAATTAAATACTCGTTGTGATTCTTTAACGGATAGATTCACCAAATGATTTTATATGCATGTTCACGACTGTTGAACAGTGATCAAAAGCATTTTAAATTATCAATTGTGTATGTAAAATGCGAGAATAAATTGTTTGATTAGACGAGGTGGATTCGGAAACCTTGGTGTTTTTACTTTGTTGTTTAATTTAGTTTTATCAAAATTGCACAACGAACTTTGAACTCTAGGAACTAGGTTAAAATAGGATTTGTTTGAATAGAAAAGTTGATTTTAACACAAAACACAATTCCCTGTGGATCGACCTCACATTTTTACGCGCACTTTACTGCACATGATTCGTACACTTGAGAGTATTATTTTTGGTACAATCACCTGGCCTATCTAGGAACCTAGGCCCTCACCTGCTCCTGATCTAACCAAGAAAGAAAAGGAACCGACAGCAGTAAAATAGAAGTGCCATGGTGTTTCAGTAATATGAGACTTTCCACCTATTCTTGGGAGGCTTAACCCCTACCCTAACGAGGAAAGGAGGCGAGCGCTGCATACTCACCTAACCCAGATTTTTGATGAATATGCCCAGATGGTGCTAGAGGAGATCTAACTGCTAAAGGTTGGAGCCTTGCCAAAAGGATCCAATGGCTAAAGAGCTGCCTTCCTCTTCAACATCAACAAGGATTTCGAGGCTCTAGTTAAGGACAAAGAACACCCATGTGAAGACTCGTCCAAAGAGTGTTAGGTCTTGGGGTAGTATTTCCATAAATAATAGATAGTTAGGTCCCCTCTCACACTTAGAAGTGATAAGTTTTGTGCTTAGGCGTCATGAGGTGGATTTTGAGTCAAAATGAATTTTTGCTTGTACCTCGAGTTTTGAAAATGAAATCAATTTGAATTACCTAGGCTTTAAACTTTTTTGCTACTTTGGTAGTTTTTCAAAAAAAAGAAAATCATTTTAGGGTTTGAGCAGACGTACACACCCGTGACCGGATATATACTCTAAACCTAGCGTTCTCTTTAAAAACGGTTGAATGTACTCTAAGCCCTATTCATTTAAATTCTCTCTCTTTTTCTTTCAAACCAAACACTGCCAAAGTGATATTCGGCCAAGTCTCCAAGGATTTCAAAGGTTTTTCAACCCACTACACGTATTAAAAATGAGGTATAAAGATTCTCTCAAAACTTTTTCAATTTTCGCAAATCTAGGGTCATGTTATAGGGTAGTTGCTCATGCATTATGTGCATTTTTCTCCTTGAAATCATGCCCATTCAGATTTTGGGGGTTTTTGCTCTGAAACCCTTGAAATTTCTTGATTTCCCAATGCAATTGATGCATGGATTGAAACCCAAACCCTTCTATGGTGATCTAGGAACAAAACCCACTCACCCCTTTGCTCGAATTTGATCAAATTTGTTTGGGCCAAACCCTAGTTCTTGAATTTAGGGGTTTTTGCCTAAATTATTATTTTGTTGATTTTATGGATTTCATTGGGTCCTTTGGACTAATTGAGACTTAAAACTTGTAATTGTGAATCCGATCTACAACCTTGGCTATTTGGATTTAGGAATTTCGCCCAAACCCAAAAATTACCAAAATGCCTCTCACTTCTAACAATTAGGGCTTTTGCCCTAATTTTATTTTTTTATAAAGTAAACTTTGGCCTGTTCATCGAATTGAGCCACCAAACTTTCCATCAAAAGCCCAATTATAAACCCAGTCCTTGGAATTTTGTCCAAACCTTAAAATGACGATAATGCCCTTCTTTTTGGAGAATGGGTATTTTTGTCCTTTTTAGTCAAAGGGGACCTAATTGGCCACTAGGGATCCCAAGTCTGCCTAACCAATTGAAATCGCAAGCATTTTCAGCTGTCCTCGAAATAACCAAAATGCCCCCACTCTAAATTTCATCGCTTTGGTACAGACTTGCTTTGCAAAAGCACCAAGCTTTTTAAGCCAAAAACCTTAGCCACACAACTTGACAAATCACCAAGATGCACTTCATACCAGACCTTGATTCTTGGATCAATTACCTAAAGCGTTAGCCATAAATCCAAGCACCCTATTTCTTTCAGCATCATTACCTAACCCATTGACCCTGTCTAGTCTAGCCACGACAATTGAATTCACAATTGACACTTGGTTATGCTTTACCCTATTCCCTGCATTTCATTTAAGGCATGTAGAAATAGGGCATTTTACACTAGTAGGGGTAGGATTTTGCATGGGTTTTGTGAGCTTAGTGTTAATAGAAATTTTCCATGCTGGACAATGGCACAAAGAAAAGCTAGCACAACACCATCTATCTCCTCACATACTCGGTCATGTAGATTTTAGAACATGATGCACGACACCTAGAGTCTCAAGCCCGAGCCCGAGGTGGATATGGAGGACATTGATGAGGCCCCAGCGAGTAGATAGGATGCAGCGGGCTTTATCAAGGTGGCCAACAGTGCCATAGATGAGGGGGATGACGACCTCATCTATGACAAGGATTGTTTCCAAAAATACAAGGCCTAACAGCGATACAAGGCCTACATTGATCGCCTAATAGTGGTGGAGATGGGAGTTGACATAGCAGATCTCGACGTGCGTGCTCCATAGATTCGAGTAGTGTTGGATGCCCAGGGGTGGACAGGCATGGTGGGAGATCATCGCCTAGCAGCTGAGGAGTTGGTCCGAGAGTTCTATGCCAATATTCATTGGAGATGCAACAAATCTTTCCAGACATGTGTCAAGAGAGAGGGGATTCATGTGACCCCTACCCTCATCAGCACCATCATGGGGACACCACAAGTGAGTGACCCAGAGTACCTGTGGCCTGTTGACCACCTTCCCACTCACGCCGAGTTGGTCGAGTGCTTCACCGAGGGGTGCCCTCGTCAAATGGAGACTGAGGAGGAGGGTAACTTTTAGATGCACAACCTCAGCAACGATGCTCGACGCATCTACCGCATCATGGTCAACCGTATGAGTCTCATGATGATAACCATAGAGAGGGCTCACTATCTCTATGCTCTCCTAACTAAGGCTTCCATCGACTTCGGCTCCTTGGTCACGTCCACGATATGTCGGTGTGACTCAAGTATCCTAGCCCTGTTTTGCCCTATGGAGCCCTGATCACCCATATCGTTGAGCATGCCAACATTTCTCCTATGGGTATGAGGGAGCTAGCACTAGAGAAGGCACCTATAGGTGCACGTTTCCTCCATGCGTGTAGTCCCCATCTTCAGGGGCCTGCTCGGGAGTTGAGGCCCCGATAACCGAGGGTAGCAAGAGCAAATGGAGCATCCACCTCCACTAGCCAGGACAAGCGGGTGGACCGGATGTAGTCCATAGTTTGGGATGTTCAACAATCCCTTCAGAGTGTTTAGCGTTCCATTTAGATGATGAATGAGGCCCGTGCAACAGACCACGACCTCCTCATCCATCTACATGATTACTTGATGGGCCCCATCGATGTTCGTGACTATGGTATCCCTTACTCTAGCATCAATCAAGGGGGAGGGAGCCCTAGTACGAGAGGGACGCTGGGACAGGCATCCATGCTCTTAGGTTGTTCTTGCTTTCCCTTGGTTGTACTTTTTGTAGTTGTTAAGTCCACCGTGGTGGTGGCAATTTTGTGTATCCAGTTATAGTATGAGTTTACCTTAAAGGTGGCAATTTTGATGTGTATATATGACTGCCTTATGTTTTACTATGCTTAATATCATTCTTTTCTTCTTCTCAAAACTTCTAATTGCAAACCTTTCCAAATTTTTTCGTTAAATTCCCTAATTTAAAAGCTTTTAATTTCAAGGACGAAATTCTGATAAGGAGGGGAATAGAAGCCAAAACAGTAATCCTTTGGAGTGGACGTACACTAGGGTTAGCGGATGTCCGCCCCTATTTCAAGCACTGACATATGTGGGGGGACCACCGGACGTACACTCTACAAATAGTACAAGGACATACGTGGGACCACATGGATGTATGCTACTTTTTGAAATACCCATTGGATAATACTTGGACGTACAATGCACCCTTTGGACCTCTAGACAAATAGTACCAAACTAGCACTAACGTATGTGGGGCGACCATCAGACGTACACTGTACAAATAGTGCAAGGATGTACGTGGGACCACATGGACGTATGCTACTTTTTGAAAGTTCTACTATCCTAAATTGATTAGGAGATGGAATTTCGAATTTCCTAGGTTTACTAGTGTTTCTAAGACTTTCCTAAGGCCTATAAACAGACCTCTAAGCCTCACAATTAGACATACAATTTTAGAGAGGAGAATTTGGAGGCAACTTCTAGAAGCGGTTTTTGGTTCTTTCTTTTCCCTTTCTTTTTAGTTTTATTTTTAACTATGTGTAACTAAATACTTTTGTAGGGCTAGATTGAAGCTCTAATTATGTTTATTTAATATTTCAATATTGACACCTTTGTGATAATCATATTATGTTGCTTAACTTGATTAATGCCTATTTTATTGAATTCCTCATATATGTGTAATTGGCCATTATATGCATGTGGTATGGACTTGTTAGTTAGATCAATTTGGTTGACCGAGTCTTAGGTTTAACATAAGTAACAAAAGTAATCCACGCCGGGTTCTTGGGTTAATCTACATGGGAAACCAAGAGTATACATCATGCCCTAGGTCTCATATGGTTGTCGGTTTTCATAGTTCATATGCTTTCCTAGAGAACAACTTAGTATACACCATGCTAAATCCTTTAGGAAAGAAAAGAGTTAGAGTATGCACCATGCCTAATTCATTGCTTAGGGAAACTAATAGCTTAAGTGTAATACCCCGATAAACGTAACCTTTGAGATTCCCTCTTAATCTGATGCTTAGCCCGAACCCTTAGTATAGTTGCTTAGATGAAAGCCTAAGACCCTTAGGGTTAGCCTAAGTGTGCCTTGAACTCTAGGGAAGGAAAGCTGAAAGCTGACCCTCAGGTGGCGGATGTACGCTAGGTCTGGCAGACATACGCTTGTGTCTGTAGCGCGGACGTACGCTCTACAAACCATACCACCGGATGTACGTCGGACCACCGGACGTACGCTACTTTTTGGAAAACCCTTTGGATAATACCTGAACGTACGAGGCACCCTTTGGACCAATGTGCACAAACCATCTGACGTACGTTAGGGTTGCCAAACGTTGCTACTTTGTCAGGGAGTTGGTGGTAGATTTTCTTTATAAATAGCCCGCTCCTCCCCTTCATTCTTCACGCCTTCTTCTTCCCCTGGTGTGCCCCTAGGCTGCTAGAACCGTTCCTTGGTGTTTTGATAGAAAAACCATATGGAGGAGCATCAACGGAGGATTTCGAGAAAAGGGAAGCATGTCGGTGTTGAGCTTCGGGGTAAGCTCCATTCCTTTTTGTTGTTATCATCTTGTTATCTCATAGCTATGCCTTAATACCGATTTCAAAGTAGTCATTATGTTTCTTTTAGAACTACCAACGTTTTCAATAAGTTTCCTCAAAGGATCGTAAATCTGTGATTCCCTGCGTTGCATGTCCTACTTTGTTAGCTTAGAAAAGGATTAGAGGGCTGTAAATATCACTGGAAACGTACACTGTCTGAGCCTTAAAACAATGTGCTTAACACCACTGTGAACGTACACCCTGAGGGCTGTATGGTGATGGCAAACACTGTTCTTAAGCTTCACATGTGTATGCTCCAGCTTAGCCTTAACTCTAGGTTTCCTAAGATTTAGAATGACGGTGTTTTGTATCCGTTATAACAGGAAATAGCATGGTCAGAGGATTCACTCGAATGTGCGAGGTAAGTAGACACTTACACCCTTTTCTTAAAACTGTGGGATATGTCAATTGACGGACCATGTGTATGATATGAGCATATTTACTTTCCATAATTACTCGGTAATCGTATGCGTTAATAAATCATCAAGATGCATCGTAAGACATGGTATGCCGGTACGTGCGGTATAAACGGCCATGGGCTTATTATATAGACTGCGTACTATGGTCAAATGTGTGCGTTATGTAGGGGCTGTGGATCTATTGGTTTCGTGACCTTGATGCAACCATTCCCAATGGTTCGGTCATTACAGAACGGACGTCACTAGTTGGTGTGCGCCACTCGGGGTCGGACCCGATCGTGCCACTAGTGCTATGTACGGTATGTTGTGCAATGGCCAGGGCACTGGCATTGTATTATAGGTCCCTCGGGACAACATCAACCTTGCTAAGAAGGGGCAATATCTCGGATAAACCATGTATGGGAGTTATGACCTATAAAGCATTATCTTTTCCTGCATTAAAACAATTAGGCAGTTATCGTCGATTCTACACCATAGAGCTTTAAAAACCCTAAAATCTATGAAATGGTGTATTAGCGGGGGTAAATGCCCTCTTTGATTATTACTTGGATAGCACATTTACTTTTATTAATCAGGCTCATGTCATGCTTACGTGTGGGGTTTACTTACTAAGTCATTAGACTTACGTAGTTGTTATCATTCCTTAAGTAATCTGATTCACTGTTATGGAAGTGGCTAGAGTGCTACTGTCTGACCGACCATGCACTACCATTAGTTTCAAGTTTGTTTTAATTGTCTAGTAGCTCCATGTTCTTATTTGATGATTCGTAGTACTCTCAGATTTGTTCACCTTCCTTGCATTACTCTGACAAGTGTTTTATTTATATAAGGGTGGTTGCCTATTAACCATACGTGGTTCAACTAGGTGAACTGCCAGTGACTCCACCTGATTAGCCAAGGTTAATTTTGGGGGCATTACATTAAGGAGTATACACCATGCCCTTAAGTTGACAACCATTAGGTATTTATAATATGATTGGAGTATTGGCATATTGGTATATTATTTAAATATGATTAGTGGTGGATATCAAAGTCCTACACTTTTATTTATCTTTATTTTTATTTATTTTCTTAATATCAATTTCGTGACAACTTGATATTTTTTAATTTAGTTCTTTAATTCTAAGCAAAGTTAACAATCCTCGTGGGAATGATCTCGTATTTGCCTACTATACTATCGTTTTGATTTTGTGCACTTGTGAGTAAAAGCGTACTAAATATTATCTATTAATTTAGGTAGTATTTGGCACAACAAGTTTTTGGCGTTGTTGCTGGGGATTGTTTAATTTTGTTTAGAATTTTCTTTCATCAATTAATTTTATTTTATTTAAATTTACCTGTTACTAATTTTTTAGAATTTTATTTCTGTTCTACAGTGCTAGTGCAATCAATCGCACTGCTGTAGGGCGATCAAGCACAAAGCCAGAACAGCCACGCCAAAGTCACTAGGTTTATTTTTTTGTTTTGCAGTTCTGCCTTGAGTGCGATCGAGCACTCTACTAGACAGTAGCTACAACAGTTTATGAGTTTTTCTTTTTATTTTTGGTTTTTATTTTCTCTTGTTATTTTAATTTCTTTTTATTTTTATTCACATGTGAGGCACTCCAACACCCTATGGACCATGTTCATTTTGCCATGACCCTTATCACCATGTTAGAAATTGTCCTTCATTAAGACAAATTTCTAATGATATTTTAGCATAAGAACGCATCATTCTCTAGACCGGGGGATGACAGCTATTTTGATTCCTATAACCCAGCATGGAGTCAACAGTCAAGCATCTCATGGCAAGCTCAAGATCCTAAAATTCATGCTCCACAATTTCATGGACTGCAACCTCAATCATATTAGCAGTTCTATAATCATGCATATTCCTCTCAATCAGCCGCACAACAACAATATCCAACTGAACCACCTCCTCTTGAATTTTCTGAAGAGACGTTAGATATGATGAAATCAATGATTGCAAAGACAAAGGCCTACCTCAAACAAGAAGCTGATATTCACAAAGTAGAAGAAGAAGGAGCCATCTTCCACCTATTGGCCTCAACAATACCAAGAAGAAGAGTGCCAAAGTCAATTTGTTGCCAATTACAATGGACAATACATGGAGGATGAGTACACCTACTATCTTGAGCAAACAACCACCACACCTAGGAATGAAGAAACTATTGAGGAGTTTTTTTGTGAGCAAAGTCTTGAGGATCCTTTGGGAGAGCACCTTGATCAATTTTATGAGCAAGTGGGTTGAAAATCAAGTGGATGAGAGGAAGGAGGAGCAAACTGAGAATCTAGAGGAGCCATATCAGGAAAAGAAGAGAGCACTAAGACTTTTTCAACATTAGATCTTATTCCTAAAACACCAAGAGGCCAAGAGAGAAGTCTGTTAAAGCTACCAAATGAGCAAATTGAGGACATCAATATAAAACAACTCCCTGAGTCTTCTTCTTATTTTATTCCAATCCATGATGAGAAATTGTTTGAGAAGACTCAGAGTGGTCCACCCCTATATACAAACAATTGGAATCACCTTGCAATGGGAAGACATCATTGTTGTGCAGATATCTACCTAAATTAATAGGCAAATAATTGTACATTTTACTTGCAAGTGTACAAGGTCAAAGAGTGTAATACAGTGTGTGTAAGTGCAAGATCGATCCCACAAGGATTGGTAAATTATGCTTAAGATTAAACTCACAATATAAAATAAACTAGAGAAAATTGAGTTATTTAAAAAATAAGAAAGAGGTAAGGCTTTGATTTCCACCATTGATCATGCTTATATAATAAATCAATAGGCCAATGCTTTACTTACATTATGATTGTTTAATGTCTACCAACCTAAGGGCATGGGTGTCTACTCTAATTCTTTTCTTTCCTAAAGGATTTAGTATGGGTGTCTACTAAGTTGTTCTTTAAGAAAGCATAAATTTGTGAAAACCGACAGACACACGAGGCATAGGGTATGGATGTCTACTCCCGGTTCCCCATGTTGATTAACCTAAGAACTCGGTGTGGATATCTTTTGTTACACTTATTAAACCTAGGACTCGATCATCCAAATTGGTTTAATTAACTAGTCCATACCACATGCACATGTTGATCAGTCAAATACATATGAGGAATTCAAATAAACAGGTATTAATCAAGTTAAACATCATAAAGTAGTTATTGCAAAGGCGCCAATAACGAATTAAAATGTAAACATGATCAGGGCTTCAATCAAGCCCTACTGAAAGGTTTAGTTACACATAATATTGATGCTAATCATTTTCATAAAATAAAAATAGAGGAAAAGAATAAACCCGAAAAATTGTTTTCTTGAAAGCAGTAAATTCTTCTCCGAAAATAGCATATTTCTAATTCTATGTTTACAGGCCTATTTATAGATTCCAAGAGTATTCTAGAAACCCTAAAACGTGTACGGTTGAATCCTTGTGCAACAAGGATTAGCCAAAACCGTAGAATCAAAAACTTCCAAAACAGGGCTGTAGCTGGAGTGGGCTTCACGCATGGGTGCGTTCGATTGCCCTCAGTGCGTTCGATCGCACTGCAGTCTATCGCCTTCTTCTGCGCACGATCGCTTCCTCAGATTCCAGTTTCTCCTCTTTTTGCTCTTTAAGTCCGAATTTCCATAAATATCTCATTTTCTTCCAAAGACCTGCAAAACAAAGAAAACACATAAAGAAAGTAAAATAAAAAAAAAATAACATAAACTAACAGTATAACAAATGTAAATTAAGGGCTTAAATACGAATATTTAAGCACTTATCACACCCTCAAACTTACATATTGCTAGTCCCTTAGCAATATAGAACTAAAAACTAAATGCATAATAAAAGATAAATCCAACTTTCGTGGGATGAACGGTTGCATTTAGCGTATGCAACAAACCTTTTAAACCTCTAAGAATTCCTTATAGGACAAGTTGAGTCTCATGAGGGTTTTCCAAGAATGTTACCCACAAACATTATGCACATTTCATGCTATCCAAAAATCAAAATATCACTCAAAACCATGAATTTCATTCATTAGCAAGCTTAAAAAGTTAAATTCGACTTTAAAGTTAAATCACTTACAACAAGCAAACTAAGGCATCACAAGTTAAAATAGTGTAAAATGAACTTAACACAAGATTATGAAGTTTCCAAATAATTTCAATGTGCAATGTCTCAACATCTCAAGCTTCACTGAACTTCTTATTAGAATGAACAACACTGGCATAATTTTATTATTAAGCTCTGTGATGTTTAGTTTCCGTAAGCTTTCTAATTGACCTATGTAGCGAGTGTTGAGTCAATGACTCCCAAACCAGATGATTTTAGGGCATTAGGTGTAAAAACACCCTAAGGACTTACTAACTCAAGTCAAAAAGGCTACGAAACTAAACTAGCCATAATGTTAACCACATCAAATCTCCTCACCTTTTGACATGAACACTCAATGCTTACTGAGGCATGAGGCCCAGTTACTCAGTGAGAAGTTTATCAATGGTCATCATCATTTTTGTTTCTCAAAGTTAACCAAATCAATTCTCTTCACCTTTTGACGTGAACGCTCAATGCTTTTAAGGCAAGAGGCCCAGTTACTTAATGAAAAGTTTATCAATGGTATCTTTTCTTTCTTTTCTTGTTTTTTTTTTTTTTTCTTCATGCCAATGTGTCCAACCACTAATTCATCCAATGTTACCCAAAACATGAAGGCATACACATCAAAACCATATGTCATACCCCACCAACCATGTGCCAATGTGCTTGTGTTAGAGCAAATCAACATGTGACTTCTTGCTTGCTTAAAGTAAGTAACAAACTAGAAAAATCCAACCATTAGATCATGTGTTCAAAATTTTAAGCCCACCAATGAAATCGAATCATAATTCTTAGATCAACCAAGATTTCAAGACAATCATAAACATGCAATTTTTTTTTTTTTTTTTTTTTGTAAACTAAAAACAGAACATAGTGTATATAAATGTGTCTCCCATACCCCCAAACTTAAATTGCACATTGTCCCTAATATGCAAATATATGGAAAGAGCTGACCTGGGGTTGGAGAAACTGGCTGGAGCAGGTATGACTCAAAGCATCCCCCCCCAAACTTGAACTCAAGCACACTTGTCCCTAAAAACAACACACGAAAATAACAAAGGAAAACAAAAACAACAAAAATAAAATAAACAACACAAACAAAGAACTAAAAAGGATAAGTTGTGGGGTGCCTCCCATAAGCACTAAGTTTAACGTCTTCAGCCAGACTTTGTGTCCTTTCATTGTTGTTCCTCATGTGGGACTAAAGATGATTCCCCGCTGGCAGTGGTAGTCTATCCAGAATGGCTTTGAGCATCTCGCCTTGTGTAGTAAATTGCTATTCCATATTTGCAAAATGTTGTTCCATCCTTTCCAAGCATTGATTGACACCACACAAGAAGTCATATTCAGTTTGGCTTATGACTACAGATCTTCTCCTCCCACCTTGTTGAGGTGCAAGTGCATCCTCTTCCATAATGTCCGCCTCCTCCACTCTTTCTTCAGTAGGGATTTGCGCCCTCAGACCCCTAGGAATATGTGACAAACTGTGGTTCCACTAGTTTCTGCCAAAGAAAGGGTGTTCTATGACAGGTCCATTTTCAGGAGTCCCCTTAATGCCCTTCTTTTTATGATATGTGTCAGCAAAAACAGAAAAGATAACCCCCATGAATCGGTAGTGGTGGTCTTTTTCCAGATCACTCCTTCCCAAAATTTGTTAATTTGGTCCCAAATGATGGAGGGGATGGAATACCAATGGCCTTTATAAAAGGCATACAGTGCCTGGATAAACGGGTCACTCCTCTTAGTTTTATGGCCCAAGGGCCACACATTGCTATATAAAATGGAATCCACAAGCCAGAGTTGTGGGGGCAATTTGGACCGTCTGCCTGCATTATTCTTGTTATCAGCATATTGCCCCGCACACATATCTTCTATAATTTCAGAGATGTAGTATGACTCTGGCTAAGAATCCATTTGAGCTTCCACAGGGGGGTGTTCATCATTGCATTTTAATGCGGCAGCAATATCAGCAGTTGTCACCTCAACCTGCTTCCCTTCGACATTGGAGAATAAAACTCCCCTCCTGTTACAATTAGTGTATAGATTGCTATAGAACTGGACCACTAGTTTTGTGTATGCCATGGAAGTGACTGGCTTGAACAACTTCTTCAAACCACGGCAGGTGAATTCTTAGACTGCCCATTGGGTGGCTTCAAAAATTTTTAAGTCACCGTTGATATCAAAAGTGACCTCAAAAAGGATCTCCCACTGCTCACAGGTGGGTTGGGAGGATTGGGCACGGGAACTGGAAGCTTGAGAAGTAGAGCCAGTGGTCTGAGGCATCTTGAATGTGATTCAGGACTTCTATCAAACATGTGGTGTGCAGCTTGCAATTTGAAGGTAGAACAACTACTCAACAAGATATCCAACCCCCTGCAAAATGGAAAAAAAAAAAATACAACCACCCAACACAGAAGACAACTCCAATCTATGGAAACAAATTGCAGTTGTCTTAAAATATCTAAAAAATTTAGGTTTGTGAAGGTAGTTTGGAAATGGTGAAAAACAACGAAGAAGACAATGTGGTGCAGTGTGGGTGAGAGAAGTGGCTAATGGTGGTTTATGGTGGCCGGTGGTGGTGGTTGTGACGATTGATGGTGGATGAAGTGGTGGATATTCAGGGGATTTGGCAATGTAAGAATGTGCGCTGGAGTCCTTCAAAACGCAAGGATGAGTGCGGTGCTGGTAAAATGGTGGGGTAATGGGGAAGAAAGGACCTATAAGTAGGTCACATGACCCACTGGTACGAGTGCATTCGATCACCCTTAGTGTGCATTCAAACGTACTAGTGCAGGTCTGTGTGCATGTGTAGTGAGGTGCTCGTGCGCCAATGGTCACACGGCGAGATGGCGATCGATCACTTCCTGAGATTGTTTAGCACGAAGGAGGGGGTTTCAGCGATCGTTCGCTGTATACACGACGATCGATCACTTCCACAAATTGTTCCTTAGACCGAACCATGAAATTTTTTTTTTACTAGAACAAAAACAAAAGAAGGTGCAGAAAAGAAAGATTTACCTCATTTAGTGGCCTTACTACCACGATCTCATAAAGGCATTTGAGCTTCAAGATTGCTCAAACGCTTTCTCAATAGCTGCAGTGCTACTCCTTGGGAAAGGTGCACTTGAAATCCACCAGATGTGGCTCAAGTGCTCTGGATGATGTTGCATATTGGATGGACTGGAGTGCTAGATCATGTGGTGCCAAATCATCTTCTCTAGGTGCATACTTTAATGCAATGTACGGCTTCACTCTGTGCCCATTCACCTTGAATGTTTGATTCTTCTATAGGCTATATACCTCCAAAGCTCCATGAAGGAATATGTTAGTAATAACACAAGGACCAAACCTGTAACACCCCTAGCCCATTAAGGCTAGGTTTGTCACCTTTCTTCTTTTACAATAAAAATTTTTGCAAAGATCCATGAGGTCTATCAGAGTACTTGATTTTTAAAACAGTACGATAAATGTATAAAACATTTATCAAAATATTTTATTACAAGCGAAATTAGAAAAATATAACTTCAATTACAGAATATCATATTATTACAATAACTATCTTAAAAAGACTATGAAAATTTAATAATTATCTCTGCCCCCATTCCGGCCTCCTATTCCAGCAAACTCTTCACCTGAAAACAAAAAAATAAAACTAAATGAGCCCAAAGGGGGCCCAGCAAGAAAAATCCACCACCATAAATAGTTTTACTCCTTGTTCTCAGTTTTGAAAACTATTTTCGCAATTAAATATACAACCAACCATAATAATATAAGTATGTATGGTTGTAGCATATACATACTATTACATGTAATAATAATAATCGTCATAAATCATTATTGTAAAACATCATCATTGCATCATTGTAAATCATTATCATATTACATCATTATAAATCAACATTGAAAATCATCACAATAAATCATTGATGCAATTATCTTGTCATTTTCTCATTTTAAGGCCCATGTACACTATTACCCATATGCACGAGGGTTGCAAGTCCTTGTGACCATGGCACTGAACTATGGCCTCAGCCATGCCCGACTGTCAATTAACTCTTTCTTGGTGCACTCAACGGTCATGTTGATGGAATACCACCTTAATGGTTTCGCCTCCATCCGAGTATCGGTACCGAACTCTCATTCTTTTTTTCTTTCTTGGGGCCAAAATTCTCCTCTATACATGTGCCCTCATTTCATAAACATTCATAACATTTCTCGTACTTTTCTTTGTACATCTCATTCATAACATTTTTTATACTTTTCATTGTACTTCTTTTGATGCATCTTAGGGCAACATGTATGAGGGTTTTATTATTATCTTTATAATCATCATTTTCACAAAAGAAATTCATCTTTCTCAATCTTTCATGCATGCCACATAACTTCATAATATGTAAATAACAATAAATAAATATTTACAAATATACATAAATTGTATGACATGATAACTTTAGAAGGGGTAGTGAATGTACTTACCTCTAGACTGCAATTATAAGAAATCTTTTAACATGCTAATTAATCACCTTGAAAGATAATTTTAGTCATTCCATTCTGTTTAATCAATTTCTAATTAATAACTTAAAACCAAACTCTGTGAACTTTAACAAATAACCAAGAATCCAAGGGAGTAACCTTACCTTATATAAACCCAATAATATATCATTCATATAACATAATTTCTTCTTCCTCTCTTTCATGTTCTTCACTGTCTCTTTTATCCAAAATCTCCAACTTCCCTCTGTCTTGTCTCCCTCTCTACTCTCTCGCCCAGTCTCTCTTTAGTCATCTTTCCTGCTTCCTTTCTTCCTACAGCTCTGTCTCTCTCCCTCTCCCTCTCATTTTGCACTTCTCCTTCTATCTAGCTACCAGCCCTTTCTCTCATGGTCTTATTTAATAAAATCATTGAGGACTTGAGTGGGAGGGTATGTAAGTCAAGGAGATGTGAAATAAAGTAAATTGAGTGGAGGGAGTAGGTTGGGCTATGCATGTGGAGAAGAGATAATGAAGGAAATAAGTGTTGTGGGAGGAAAGAGAAAGGAGAAAAAGAAAGAAAAGTATCCAAAAAAAGAATGTGGGGTTGTCAGTTAAGAAAAATGGGAAGAAAGAAAGAAAATAAGAAAAGGAGACATGTGGTGGGATTAGGTGGCTAGAGAAAAATAGGAAAGAAACAATAAAAGAAGAAAATGGTAAGTGTTGAACGTGGGATGAGTTTATTCAATAAACAATAAAAGATATCTAATGATTCCCATTATCATATAAAAAACCATATGCCAAGAATCTTCATCACTTATTAAAATCCATCATCATCCACTTCCGGCAGCACATAAATATGAGATTTCTCATTTGTTCTCTCACCTCCTCACCTCTTCCTTTGACTTTTCTCCATTTTCTTTTCTTTGTTGCACGTGAAGGAAGTTCCTCCCTTCAATAAATCCGGCTATTTTAGAAGTCATAAAGAACTACTAAAGTCAACAAGTTTGATTGCAATATCTCACTCTCACCCACTCCCATAATTATTGCAATGGACACCACTTTATAATAACATTACTCTAACTTACCGACTATTATTAACTCTCTTACTATCCAATCCATCTGATTAAATCACGGTCAACTCCTAAATTATTTCATTTAACATAATTAATTAAAATCAAGAGAACCATTATGTCAATTTCTCAAATTAATCGATAATTTCTCAATAATTAATATTGCACCAAAATGAATATCGAAATAGCCCTATTATTTCGTTATTACATCATAAATCATATTAATAAAATCTGGAGCGCTACAAAACCACCTAGACTTGAGCTTACCAGGGAACAGTCTTAATTGCGAATTAAAGATCAGTACCTCCTATCCCACATGAAATTCCTTTCTAACCAGCTGTTTATCATGGTATGCTTTGGTTCTCTCCTTATAGAGCTTGGCGTTTTCATAAGCATCATGTCGCAATTCTTCAAGCTCATTCAATTGCAACTTCCTCTTATCACCTGCTTGCTTCATGTCAAAGTTAAATTTCTTGATGGCCCAATACGCTTTGTGCTCCAATTGCACTGGTGGATGGCATGCTTTCCCAAAGACTAATTGGTATGGAGACATACCAATTGGTGTCTTGTATGCAGTCCTATATGCCCAAAGTGCATCATTCAAACATAGAGACCAATCCTTTCTGCTGGTGTTTACCGTCCTCTCTAGGATGCCCTTGATTTCTCTGTTGCTTATTTCCACTTGGCCACTGGTTTGAGGATGATAGGGAGTGCCAACTTTATGAGTGATCCCATACTTCTTTATCAAAGAAGCAAAGGCGTGATTGTTGAAGTGGCTTCCTCCATCACTAATTATTACCCTTGGAGTCCCAAATCTGGTAAAGATGTTATCTTGCAAAAACTTTACAACAACTTTGTGATCATTAGTCTTTGAGGGGACAGCCTCAACCCATTTGGACACATAATCCACACCCACAAGAATATATAAATTCCCATATGAGTTAGGAAAGGGACCCATGAAATCAATACCCCAGACATCAAAGAGTTCCACCACTAGAATATTTTGCAAGGGTGTCTAATTTCTGGTTGAGATGTTGCCTAACCTTTGGCATCTATCACAAGAGCTGCAAAATAGGAAGGCATCTTTAAACAAATTGGGCCAATAAAAACCAGATTATAGTACCTTAAGGGCTATTCGCTTTGCCCCCAAAGTGTCCTCCACATGCAAACTGATGGCAATGCTGCAGTATGCTCAATTGATCCTCCTCTAAGATACATCTTCTAATGATTTGATCAGGGCAAGATTTGAAAAGATAAGGTTCATCCCAATAGTAGTATCTAGAGATAGACATCAATCTCTTCCTTTCTTGATTAGACATACCTGGAGGAAAAACTTTGGCAGTTAGACAATTAACAGTATCTGCATACCAAGGAAGTTGTACCTCTACTGCAAACAATTGTTCATCGGGGAAGTTTTCATTTAAGGGCAGCTCATCTTCTTCTTCTTCTTCATGAAGTAGCCTAGATAGGTGATCTGCAACAACATTCTCACTTCCCTTCTTATCTCTAACTTCTAGGTCAAATTCTTGCAGTAAGAGTACTCATCTGATCAATCTTGGCTTTGCATCTTTCTTAGCAAACAAATATCTCAAAGCAGCATGGTCAGTGAATACAATAACCTTAGAGCCAATTAGGTATGATCTAAATTTCTCCAAAGCAAAAATGACAGCTAACAATTCTTTCTCAGTGGTAGAATAGTTTAGCTGGGCATCATTCAAAGTTCTAGAAGCATAATAGATAGCATAGGGTACCTTATTGATTCTTTGGCCCAAAACAGCTCCCAAGGCAAAGTCACTTGCATCACACATCAGCTCAAAAGCTAGGCTCCAATCAGGTGCCATCATTATTGGGGCTGATGTGAGCAGCTTCTTCAATGTGTTGAAAGCTGTCATACATTCATCTGTCCATTCAAACTTGGTGTCTTTGGCTAGCAACGCACAAAGAGGTCTGGAGATCTTAGAAAAATCCTTGATAAATCTTCTGTAGAATCCAGCATGTCCAAGGAAACTTCTAACACCTTTAGTTGTCATAGGAGGGGAAAGTTTTGAAATGATGTCAATCTTGGCCTTATCCACCTCAATACCCTTGTTGGAAATAGAATGACCCAACACAATGTCTTGTTGCACCATGAAGTGACATTTTTCCTAGTTGAGCACCAAATTGCATTCTTCACATCTTTTTTGGACACTTTTCAGATGATAGAGGCATTCATCAAAGTTAGAACCAAAAACACTAAAATCATCCATAAATGCCTCAATGAACTTTACCACCATGTTAGAGAAAATGCCTATCATGCATCTTTGGAAGGTGACCGGTGCATTGCATAATCCAAATGGCATTCTTCTGTAGGCAAATGTACCAAAGGGACATGTGAAGGTGGTTTTGTCCTGGTCCTCTGGTGCTATGGCAATTTGGTTGTAACCACAGTACCCATCCAAGAAGCAATAGTAACTGTGGCCAGCTAACCTTTCTAGCATCTGATCAATGAAGGGCAGGGGAAAATGACCTTTCCTAGTCACCTTGTTCAGTCTTTTGTAATCAATGCAAACCCTCCATCCGGTGGTTATTCTTGTAGGTATGAGCTCCTCATCTTCATTCTTCACCACTATGATCCCACTCTTTTCCGGGACAACTTGAACTAGGCTTACCCATTGACTGTCTAAAATGGGGTAGATGATTCCAACATCTAATAATTTCAATATCTCCTTCTTGACTACCTCCTTCATATGCGGGTTGAGCCTTCTTTGTGCATCCCTTGTGGGTTTTGCTTCATCTTCAAGGTGGATTTGATGCATGCATTTGGCTGGGCTTATCCCTTTGATGTCAGCAATGGTCCATCCAATAGCGATCTTATCTTCTCTAAGAACTCTCAACAGCTTCTCTTCTTCTCCCAAACTTAGGTTAGCAGCAACTATCATAGGTAGCATCTTGTTTTCTCTTAGATAGGCATATGTCAAGTGCTCTAGCAGCTGCTTCAATTCCAAATTTGGTGCCTGGACAATGGAAGGAACAAGAGTAGTATTAGTAGGTACCAGAGTTTCCAAAGGAGGAGTATACCTACTTGGGTACTTTGGAGAAGCCTCTAGAAGGTGAACAACTTTTGTGAGGTCCTCAGTAACTTCTTCGAATTTTGACTCAATGTCCGCCTTTGTGAGACTATGGGTGAGGGTGGCTTCCTATTGGATCAATGTGCTGGACCTGAAGAACTTCCTCAACCAAATCTTGCACCATACATACATTAAAGCATTCCATATCATCTTGAGGTAATTTCAATGCATCAAATATTTTAAATTCTATCTTCTCACCATTTACCTTCATACTTACAATACCTTTTTTCACACAAATTTTGGTATCAGCGGTTCTCATAAAGGGTCTTCCTAAGATGATGGGCAGAGGTAATGGCATAGGAGGCTCTTCCATATCTAATACAGTGAAATCAGCAGGTAAAATAAATTCACCTACCTTTACCAAAACATCCTCAAGTATACCTCTTAGCCTTTTGATGCTTCTATCTGCCAATTGCAAGGTGACAGAAGTGGGTTTCAGCTCCCCCAACCCAAGTGTCTCATAAATTGTGTATGGCAGCAAATTGACACCAGCTCCCAGATCCAGTAATGCTTGCTCAAAGTCGTGGTCACCAATCCTACAAGGAATAGTAAAACTACCTGGATCTTTTAGCTTTGGGGCCAGTTTTCTTAATAAAACCGCACTTACCTCTTCAGTTAAAGCCACTGTCTCATGTTCCTAAAACTTCCATTTATGAGTGCAACAATCCTTCAAAAATTTAGCATATGCAGGTATTTGTTGAATTGCATCTAATAAAGGAATGTTTATTTCTACTTTTCTCAAAGTTTCAAAAATATCAAGCAATTTCTTCTCCTTCTTTGGCTTTACTAACCTTTGAGGGAAGGGTGGTGGTGGACATTCCCTCTCCATTTCACTTACCTTAGATGTGGATGCTTCATCTGGAGATACTTGTTTTGGTTCATCCACTCCTATGGTCTTACCATTCCTGAGAGTTGTAACTGCCTACACTTGCTGATGGCCTTCTGGATTGGGTATTGTCTAGTCTAGGAGTTCTCCTTGCTTTCTGACATTCATCTCCTTAGCTAACTGCCCCACTTGTACTTCCAACCTTTGAATAGATTGTTCATGCTTGGCGGTGGTTTGTCTTTGTTCATTCCGAAATTGTTTCTCCTTTGCCATAAACTGCTCTTATGTCTTCAGCATTTGTTGTTGTTGAGTCATAACTTGCTGCTGTGATGTCACCAATTGCATTACAAAACTCTCTAAGTCACTCTTCTTTGACTCTTGAATTGGTTGGACTGCTTGCTGGGAGTTCCTTTGCTGCCCTTGATTGTTACTCCATGAGAAGTTTGGTGGTTTCGCCACCCTAGATTGTAAATGTTGGAGTATGGGTTGTTATTGGGAGGATAATTGTTCTGTCCCACATAATTTGCTTGTTCTTGATCTACAAATGAATACAAAGGGCAAGTGTCAGTTGTGTGATCAAATTGAGAACAAATAGCACATACCTGGGGTGGTGCAACTTGTTGACTAGGTGAGATGTTTTGTAAGGCCATGGCCTTGACAATCATGTCTAACTTTCTGTCCACAGCAACCATGTGACTTGGAGATCCACCATTTATGTTCACTTTATACAAGCCTTTACTTTTTACTCCTTGCCTTCCTCCGGATGAGAATTGTTGGGAGTGCTCACTTAATGTCTTAAATAGTTCCATGGATTCTTCACTGCTCTTTTCCATCAGCACTCCTCCACAATCAGAATTAACCACTCCTTTATTTGCATCATTTAGGCCTTCATAAAAAGCCGTACCAATTCATCTTGAGGGAGCTTGTGATGTGGGCACTTCAGAAGCAAGTCATTGAAATGCCCCCATGCTTCAAAGAATAGGTAGCCATTTCTCTATTGCCAAGCTTGAATTTCCTTCCTCATCTGTCTTGTCTTCTGAGCTGGAAAGAATTTCTTTAAAAATTTACTGGATTGCGCTTCCCAAGTATAGATGGTATTCGAAGGCATTGAGTTGTACCACAACCTTGCATTGTCTTTCAAAGAAAAAAGGAAGAGAATCATCCTAATTCCCTCTTGATCCAGGCCTTGAACATGTTGAAATTTGCAAAGATCAGTGAATTCCCTTATGTGCAAGTTTGGATCCTCAGTCGGTGTGCCTCTAAAGTGTGTCAATGCATTGAGTATTTGTGGAGATATGTAGTAGTTGCTTTCGGCCTCAGGTTGATAGGCAATGCATGATGTCTGGTTGGGATTGTCAGGAATGAAAGCCTGTTTCATAGGCCTTCGCTCTGGTGGCGGTTGGTTGACAAGCTGCGGTTGGTTTACCTGCTGTTCCGCCAAAGCTTACTCTTCTTCAAGTTCTTCTTCTTCTTCCTCAACGTTGTCTCTGGGCTTCTGTCAAATGGTCCGCTCAATCTCTGTATCAAGTGGAAGGATTACTGGATTCTTGGAGCAAAGCCCTTGCATGAATTAGATGGAGTTCTACCAAGTACAGCAGCTTCAGTGCTACTGTTCGGATGGTCTCTGGAATTGCACTCGATAGCTCCCAGAAGTGTGATCAATCGCACTACGTTCAATCACTCTCGGCCTGCACTTGATCGCAATCATAGAAACTACTGCAAAACTGAAACAACACGGAGAAACAGAGAAGATAAATAAAATTTTCTTTTTCTTTTTTTCAAAAATTTAAAACAACTAAGCAAGATAATTCTAGAACTAAATTAAAATAAAACAAAATTAAAATGAAAATAAAATAAAAACTAATTTAAACTTAAACGAAAATAATTTTAAACAGAATTTAACGCAATCCCCGGCAACGGCGCCAAAAACTTGTTGTGCAGATATCTACCTAAATTAATAGGTAGATAATTGTACATTTTACTTGCAAGTGCACAAGGTCAAAGAGTGTAATACAGTGTGTGTAAGTGCAAGATCGATCCCATAGGGATTGTTAAATTAGGCTTAAGATTAAATTCGCAATATAAAATAAACTAGAGAAAATTGAGTTGTTTAAACAATAAGAAAGAGGTAAGGCTTTGATTTCCACCACTGATCATGCTTATATAATAAATAAATATGCCAATGCTTTACTTACATTATGATTGTTTAATGTCTGCCAACCTAAGGGTATGAGTGTCTACTCCTTAAGTTATTGGTTTTCCTAAGCAACGAATTTGGTATGGGTGTCTACTCTAATTCTTTTCTTTCCTAAAGGATTTAGTATGAGTGTCTACTAAGTTGTTCTTTAAGAAAGCATAAATCTGTAAAAACCGACAGACACACGAGGCCTAGGGTATGGATGTCTACTCCCGGTTCCCCATGTCGATTAACCTAAGAACCCAATGTGGATATCTTCTGTTACACTTATTAAACCCAGGACTCGATCATCCAAATTGGTTTAATTAACTAGTCCATACCACATGCACATGTTGATCAGTCAAACACATATGAGGAATTCAGATAAACAAGTATTAATCAAGTTAAACATCATAAAGCAGTTATTGCAAAGGCGCCAATATCGAATTAAAATGTAAACATGATCAGGGCTTCAATCAAGCCCTACTGAAAGGTTTAGTTACACATAATATTGATGCTAATCATCTTCATAAAATAAAAATAGAGGAAAAGAATAAACCCAAAAAATTGCTTTCTTGAAAGCAGTAAATTCTTCTCCAAAAACAGCATGTTTCTAATTCTATGTTTACAGGCCTATTTATAGAGTCCAAGAGTATTCTAGAAACCCTAAAACGTGTAAGGTTGAATCCTTGTGCAACAAGGATTAGCCAAAACCCTAGAATCAAAAACTTCCAAAACAGGGTTGTAGCTAGAGTGGGCTTCACGCATGGGTGCGTTCGATCGCCCTAAGTGTGTTCGATCGCATTGCGGTCGATCACCTTCTTCTGCACATGATCGCTTCCTCAAATTCCAGTTTCTCCTCTTTTTGCTCTTTAAGTCTGAATTTCCAAAAATATCTCATTTTCTTCCAAAGACCTGCAAAACAAAGAAAACACATAAAGAAAGTAAAATAAAACAAAATAACATAAACTAACGGTATAACAAATGTAAATTAAGAGGCTTAAATATGAATATTTAAGCACTTATCAATCATTCTCTTTGGTGCAAGAGAAGAAAAGACCGGTGCTTTAAGTTTAAAGTGCCACAGTCTGGCTGAAGAAGTTAAACTTAGCGCTCATAGGAGGCACCCCACAGTATATCCTTTTTATTCCTTTCTTTGTTTGTTTATTTTGTTTTTGTTTTTGTTTTCCTTTGTTACTTTAGTGTTTTGTTTTTCAGGGACAAGTGTGCTTAAGTTCAAGTTTGGGGGGAATGCTTTGAGTCAAACCTATTCCAGACAATTTCATCCATCTCCTGGGTAAGATCTTTCCTTGTTAGACACACATTGGACACAATGTGTAATTTAAGTTTGGGGGTATGGGAGACACATTTACACACACTTGGTCCCACTATTTGTTTTTGAAAAAAAAAAATCATGTTCATGTTTGTCTTGAAATTTTTGTTGATCTAAGCATTGTGATTTGATATACATTGGTTAGCTTAAAATTTTGAACACATGATCTGATGTTGGATTTTTAAGTTTGTTACTTACTTTAGGCAGTTGAGAATTCACATGTTTGATTTGCTCTAACACAAGCACATTAGCACGAATTTGTGGGGTATGACATGTGAATTTAATGTGTATATTTCTATGTTCTGGGTGAAACTGGATGACTTATTGGTTGGATACTTTGGCATAATTGAAAAAAAAATTTAAAAAAAAGGAGAAAAAAAATGAAAAATGATGATCATTGATAAACTTTTCACTAAGTAACTGGACATCTTGCTTCATTAAGCATTGATTGTTCACGTCAAACGGTGAGAATTTTGATTTGGTTAAATTATGACTAGTTTAGTTTCGTAGCCTTTTTAACTTTAGTTAGTATGTCCTTAGGGGTGTTTTACACCTAATGCCCTTAAACCATCTAGTTTTAGAGTCATTGGCTCAACACTCGCTACATGGGTCAATTAGAAAGCTTAAGGGAACTAAACATTGTAGAGTCAAAAATAAAAGAAAAAATAAAATAAAATTATGCCATTGTTGTTCATTTTGATGGGAAATTCAATGAAGCTTGAGATGTTGAGACATTACACATTGGAATTATTTGGAAGCTTCATAGTCTTGTGCTAGTTCACTTTACACTGTTTCGAACTTGTGATGCCTTAGCTTGCCTGTTGTAAGTAATTAGACTTTTAAATTCCAATTCATTGTGAAGATGGAATTTAATTTATTAAGCTTGCTAATGAATGAAAATCATGGTTTTGAGTGATACTTTAATTTTTGGATGATAAGTGCTTTTTAGTGCTTATTCACACCCCTTAATTTATGTTTGTTAGGCCTTTAGCACTGTTAATATATAACAATTTTACTTGTTTTTATTGTTTTGTGATGTACAGGTCATTGCATCAAATCTTGACCAAAGGAGCAAAATGGACCAAGTGAAGTGAAGAAGCTCCTGCCAAGTGCGTTCGACTGCACTTGGTGCGTTCAAACGCATTTATGGTCGTAGCAGGGTCTAGGCTCGATCGCAAGTCCAGTCAACCTGCGTCTCACACGTTTACCCTAGCCGGCCCTGTCGGTTATCTGTGGTCGAACATGGAGTACACGGTCGAACGCATACACATCACTGTGTTCAACACAAGGCCTGCGTTCGAATGCAGGCCTGTGACCTACCGACACACTTAGTTCTATAAATAGGAACCTTATGTTAGTTTTTAGGTTGTTACATTTTGAGCACCCATTCTCTGTAAAAGCCACTGTTTGGCTATGTTTCTTTGTTCTAAAAACGTTAACCATTTTTCCTTTTATTTATTTAACACTTACTTGCACCTTTATTTTGTCTCTCTTCTTTATGGGAGACTAATCTTCAACTTAGGTTGAAGATGAAGCCTCCCCTCTAATTTATGCACATTTACATTACAGTTTTAACTCCGTCTTTAATTTTATGCTTAGTCGTTTCATTTTGATTTAAGTGACAAATTTCATTTGATAGTCGGTTTGTGTTGCATCTATGTCCACCGTCATTGCGTTCCAATTCGGAGGTACGTTGGATGGTTGGAATGAGTCAAAGCATCCACAGTGATCAACGATACAATGGATGATTTGAGCTCAAACCAACATCCTTTGTGACTCTTTATACGATAAATGTTTTGAACGGTTCAACTAGCTTCACTAACTACTATAGATCAAGCAAAGTGCTATATCGATAGGTGGATTATTAATTGTAATGTTTAACGTGGGTAATTAGTGGGGAAGGTGGATTCATCAACCTTAGTTACCTTTTTTTCTATTTCTTTACATTTTTAGAATAGTTTTAATTAATGCAAGTTACGTGTTCGATGATATGACCTTTTATTGGAACTAGGTTAAAATAGATTTAATTTAAGAGTAATATTAGTTTTTTTTAGCAAAAACTCCATTTTCTGTGGTTCGATCCCACACTTCGCAAAAGCTATACGACCTAACGGTTCGTGCCATTGCGAGTGCAATAAAATTTCCACGTCAAATTTTGGCGCTGTTGCCAGGGAACGGTTGTTTTTGTTTAAATTAATATTGTTTTTATATTGACTTTATTTTTCTACTAGTCTTTAATTTATGCAATTTCAATTCTGTTCTTAATTTATTTTTACATTTTGTTTAATTTGGTTAGTTTTTTTAGAATAGTGTTTGGCTCATTTGTTAGTTTAACGGAAAAATCAGGTTTCGCAGCCACCTATTTCGAACATTCGCAAGATTAAGAACGCCATTCTGTCTGCGCATGTGACACAAGCCCTAACTGTAACGCAGATACAATGCTACATTCGAACACACCTGATTATGCGTCAACACACTTGCAAAGCTGATCGGTGCCTAAAAGTGCTTATTTGGACCCCTTAATTTATATTCGTTAGGCCTTTAGCATTGTTAATATCTAATTATTTTAGTGTTTTTAGTATTTTGTGATGTGCAAGACATTGCATTAAAACATGGCTAGCAAAAGGAAAATGCACCAAGTGAAGAAGTGATTCTACCAAGTGCGTCGAACGCACTTGGTGCTCAACACACCCACGGTCACACGCATGAGCGTGGGTCGAACGATGTCCAGCTGCCCTAGCGGTTATCTGCGTTCAAATGCAAGGACTCGCGTCGAACGCATGCCCAGTCAAATTTCGCATTGCCACGAAGTTATTTGCGATCGAACGACGCTCGTGATTCGACCACAAATAACTGGTGCGTTCAACGCACTCGTGACCGCCAACCTATAAATAGGACCTCGATATTCATTTGTTTTGGGACGCGTTTGGAACGGTTGGAGGCGCCTTTGGGCCTAAGTCCTCCTGTTTCTTCACTATTAAACACTCTAAACGCTATTTTATTGTTTATTAATTTATGTTTTATTTTACCTTTATTTAGTCTCTTATTCCCTTCACTTTAGATTTACTTAAATGATTTTATAGTTAGTTTTACGTTTAATCCGTTTATTATTTGTCATGCTAGTTCGTTTCGGTTTAATTTCGTGACAAAGTTGCATCGATTGTGCCGTAGTTGTTTGGTCATAGCGTTTAGTCCAATGGATACATTTCATCGTTAGGGCTACGTCCATTTATCCGTTGTAGTTAGTGTTAAATCACTTTCACATTGGATCCTTTGGACCTAGACCATTCATGTTTTGTCTTTCGTCAAATGGGCGTACGTTTTGATTATTTCAATAGGCACGATAAGACTTGCATAGGGCGTAAGCGTGCATGAACTAGCGTGACACTAAAACATGGATTGCTTTTAATCGATAGACGGATGTTTAATTAACTATATATTTAAATATATATTCATGTTTAGTTCGTATTATTCTGTCATTTAGATGGAAATATGAAAAATGTGTTAACACTCAGACTATGCCTTGTAGAATAAATGTTTACTGAATATAAGCTAAGCATGTTTATATATTAATTAATTTATTGTGAGGTGGATTAGGGACTTTAGTTATTTTTTATTTCTTTATTTTATTGCATTTTAATTTAGTTTATTTTAATGCATGCAATGTGTTTGATATTGGGACTAGGTTAAGATAAATTTAATTTAAGCACTTTAAAATTGGTTTTTGACAAAGACGATTCTCTGTGGGTTCGACCTCGCACTTGCACGCCCGCTATATTACAATCGACTCGTGCAATTGGTGAGTACAATTAAATTTGTACATCAAATTTTGGCGCCGTTGCCAGGGAATCGGTGTTTTGTTAAAATTAATTTTTGTGTTTAGATTAATTTTATCTTTCTACTAGTTATTTTAATTGTGCATTTATTTTATTTATTTCGTGCTTTTGTATAGATAAAATCCAAAAAATAAAATTTTTAAAAAAAATTATTAGAATTTTTTGTTCCTGTTTTTGGTTTCTGTTGAGTTTATGAAAATCAGTGCCGATAAGTGCATTCAACGCATTCTTCTTCGAACGCATCGCTTCCGCTATTCGAGAATGCACGCATTACGCGCTCACGACACGCTCTGCGTGCGGCGCCGCTATTCCAAACAAGCAATGTAGTTATCCGTCGAACGCACATCCCTTATGCTCGAACACGCATAATAGTACTACATATTGCGTCGCGATCGATGTTGTTCTTCTTGCCGAAGCACCTCATTCTGTGGCAGCAGCAGAGCAAAGGTATGTATGTATTTTCTGCTTTTTCTTGTTTTATTTAATTTTTAGTTTTATTTATTTATTCGCCTATGTTTATTTATTTACTTTTGTTTTTAGTTTTGTTAGTTAGTTTACTTTTAATTGTTTAATTAGCTTTATATGTTGCTAGTTTATATTAGTTTATTTTATTTTATTTTTTAGTTGTTTAATTAGTTTATTGTTTTGTTCATTTATTTATTGGTTTTGTTTATTTTATTTTTGTGTATTGTTAATTGTTTCATGTGGGATATATTGAACTATTTGGGTGAAGCATGAGTGTTCCATTCGATTATTTTAATATTCCCCCTACCACTTTGCACCCACATGAACCATGTTCACACTGCTCCATCCCTTACCATTGTTTAGGATTGGGAACAATTTTCTAATTTTTCAAATGAGCAGTTGAACACCAGTTTCTCCAGTCCTAGGTTTGAATCAAATTCAAATGTTTATAACCCGGACTGGAGCAACCATTTATTTTTATTTACCGGATTTTTATTTTCTTTTTTGCTATTTTATTTTCCTGTACATATTTTATTTGTTTCAGTTCCTAACAGCAATTAACCGTTGATGTTTGATCATTGAGAGAAAAGATTGCTGTTAGTTTTTGACAGGTGTTCTGATGTTCAAGTTTGGGGGACACCTTGGACTTTGCTCATCCCGGTTCCTCATCCCACTGTAATGTATTTCTTGCCACATTGGGGACAATGTGTCATTTAAGTTTGGGGGTGTGGACAAACACTTTGTCTGTTTTGTTTGTTTGTTTATTTACTTGTTTTGTTTTGTTTTTGTCTGTATATATCTATTTTTGTCTGTATATAATTTTTTTTCTTTTTTGTTGCTATGTTGTTGATTGGGCACAACTTACATCGTAACTGTGGATTACATGTCATTGGTTTGTTTAACTTGTTTGAACATTGCCTATCATTAGAAATCACAGTTTTTGATTCTTGTGTTGGATTAGAGAGACTCCACTTGTTTGATTGATATTTCACATGCACACTAGCATTAGGGTCTGTGGGGTATGAGATTTGACTTTGGAGTGTGTTTCTTGAGATTTTTAGGTTTTTGCGATGTGATGATGAAAACCTCGGCTTTAATAAAAATATATATATAAAAAAATTCAATCAAAATCATAATAAAGTGAATTTTTCATTGAGTAACCGGACCTCTTGCCTGGCCAAGCAATGAGTGTTCGTGTTAAAAGATGAGAAATTTCTGTTAAAAATTGTATGGCTAGTTAGGCTTCGTAACTCTTTTTGACTTCAGTAATTAAGCCCTTAGGGATGTCTCTACATCTAGTGCCCTAAAACCGCCTGGTTTGGGAGTCACTAGCCTAACGCTCGTTACATAGGTCATTTAGAAGTTTAAGGAAGTCAACATTGCACAACCTACACAAAAAAATTGCATCTTTCAATTTAAGCCTTGGTTGTATTTATCACATTGTTTTTCCTTTGAATTTTGGGATACACGTCTTTGGAGAGTAAATGAAACCCCATGATCTTATTGTTAGTTCACTTTGCACATTATGGAGCACGTGTTGTCTCAATTTTCCAACCTTGAATGAAATGATGTTTGGATGCCTTGATGAAGTGGTTCATATGTTTAACATGTTAAATTTGCTAATGATATGTGAACCATGTGTTTGTGTGAAGGGCTTTGTCTCATTAATAACATAGTACCAAACAAATGTTTGTGGGTATCATTCCTGAAAAACCCTCACGAGACTTCACTCGTCCTCTAGGGAACTCCTAGAGGTTTAAAAGGCTTGTTTCATGCGCTCAATGCAATCGTTCTCCCACGAAAGCGGACTTATGTTTTTATTGTGTTTACCGTTTTGTTTTGCTAAGGGACTAGCAAAATGTAAGTTTGGGGGTATTTGATCGGTGCCTAAAAGTGCCTATTTGGACCCCTTAATTTATATTCGTTAGGCCTTTAGCATTGTAAATATCTAATTATTTTTAGTGTTTTTAGTATTTTGTGTTGTGCAGGACATTCCATTAAAACATGGCTAGCAAAAGGCAAAATGCACCAAGTGAAGAAGCGATTCTGCCAAGTGCGTTGACGCACTGCAGTCGCATACGCATGAGCATGGCGAGTCTAACGCATGCCCCAAGCCCTAGCGGTTATCTGCGTTCAAAAGGGACCTGGTCGACGCATCGCCTTTCGCCTTAGCCGCCATAGCAGTTATTTGCAATCGAACGCACGCCCTGCTTTCGACCACAAATAACTGGTGCGTTCAAATGCAGGTGGTGCGTTCGAACGCAGGTAGTGCGTTCGAACGCACTCCAGTGACCTGCCAACCTATAAATAGGACCTCGTGTATTCATTTGTTTTGGGACGTTTGGAAACGGTTGGAGGCGCCCCTTTGGGCCTAAGTCCTCCCTGTTCTTCACTATTAAACACTCTAAACGTCATTTTATTGTTTATTTTAATTTATGTTTTATTTTACCTTTATTTAGTCTCTTATTCCCTTCACTTTAGATTTACTTAAATGCTTTTATAGTTAGTTTTACGTTTAATCCGTTTATTATTTGTCATGCTAGTTCATTTCGGTTTAATTTTGTGACAAAGTTGCATCGATTGTGCCGCAGTTGTTTGGTCATAGCGTTTAGTCCAATGGATACATTTCATCGTTAGGGCTACGTCCATTTATCCATTGTAGTTAGTGTTAAATCACTTTCACATTGGATCCTTTGGACCTAGACCTTTCATGTTTTGTCTTTCGTCAAATGGGCGTACGTTTTGATTATTTCAATAGGCACGATAGGACTTGCATAGGGCGTAAGCATGCATGAACTAGCGTGACACTAGAACATGCATTGCTTTTAATCGATAGAAGGATGTTTAATTAACTATATATTTAAATATATATTCATGTTTAGTTCGTATTATTCTGTCATTTAGACGGAAATATGAACAATGTGTTAATGCTCAGACTATGCCTTGTAGCATAAATGTTTACTGAATATGAGCTAAGCATGTTTATATATTAATTAATTTATTGTGAGGTAGATTAGGGACTTTAGTTATTTTTTATTTCTTTATTTTATTGCATTTTAATTTAGTTTATTTTAATGCACACAACGTGTTCGATATTGGGACTATGTTAAGATAAATTTAATTTAAGCACTTTAAAATTGGTTTTTGACAAACACGATTCTCTGTGGGTTCGACCTCGCACTTGCACACCCGCTATATTACAATCGACTCGTGCAATTGGCGAGTACAATTAAATTTGTACATCAAAAGCCTGCCATATTGTTGCTTCTGTGCAAACAAACGTACATCCTGCGCTCGAGCGCACCTCTACTTCCTACATCAGCATACCCGAGGCAGTATGTATTATCCTGTTTTTAGTAGTTTTAATTAAATTGTTAACTTAGTTGTTTTTGATCTCTCTGCTTGTTTTTAGCATGTTATCTGTTGTTTCTGATTATGTTTAGATTAATTTAATTTTTAATTGATTAATTAGTTTAATTGCTTAGTTTAGTTGTTAAGTTGATTTATAGTTAATTGTTAATTTAATTTTGCCATGATAGTTTTTATTTGTTTTAATTAGGTTGTCAATTCTTTGCTGTTTTTGTTAATTCTGCCTGTTTTCATATTTGTTTAAAAATTTTGTTTAGTGTTTTAATTAATTTTAGTGCATATAGGTTGCTATTTCCATAGTTTAATTGCAAATAGTGTTTATACTCTTCTAGATTAGTTTAATTGTTCTTTATTTGCTGTTTTATTCCCATGTTTTTATTGTTTTTTCATGCATTTTTGCTTGTTTAGCTTGCTGTTTTTCCATAGTGTTTTATTAAATTTTTGTTAGTTTATGCATGGTCGGCAATCCTTGAACTTAGAATTAACACCATTAGATCCCAACTTAGAAAGAAACATTAGGAGAGCGCGTAGAGCTCGCAGTGAGATGGAGGATAATCAAAGGAATCCAAGAATGGAGGAGCACGAGCAAAATCCAAGGAATGAAGAGGAGCACAGGAGTACCAAGATGCGAGAGGTGGGAACAGGGAGAACCAACGAGCGTATGAGTTGGATTTCACTACGTCACTCCGGGAATTGTTCGCACCTACTGCGGTCAGTTCCCATTCATGCATAGTGTTACCACCGACTAGTGCGACTCATTATGATCTAAAGCCAAACGTGATTCAAATGTTACCATGCTTCTATGGCTTAGAACATGAAAACCCTTATTCACATGTTAAGAAGTTTAGAAGTATAACTGCCACAACTAAATTCCAAAATTTCTCCAAGGAATCTATCAATCTTCAACTCTTTCCTTTCTCCCTTCATGACAAAGCAACAGAATGGTTGGATTCCATGGCACCTGGCTTGATTACGTCCTGGGAAGAATTGTTGCAGCAATTTTACAACAGGTTTTTCCCAATGTCCAGAGTAAATGAGGCAAGAAAGGGAATCAGTTCCTTTACTCAGGATGAGGACGAGAAATTTTCAGAATGTTGGGCTAGATTCAAGGATCTGCTGATGAAGTGTCCACCTCACGGATATGAGAAATGGCATCTAGTACAATTCTTCTACCAAGGGCTATCTCAGCCCAACCGTAGTATGATTGAACTAATGAATGGAGGTGCATTTCTGAACTTAACGGGAGATTTGGCCTATAAGGCGTTGGACAAGATTGCTGCCAACTCACAGGACTAGGATTTCACCAGCTATCGAGATAAATCTGCCCGAAACCCCAAGAAAGGAGGCATCCTAGAGCTAAAAGGCGAGCAAGAGTTGACTCAAAGGATGGATGCCATTGTGAAAAGATTGGACGCACTGAGTGTAGGAAAGCCTGTCAATGCGGCTAACACATTCCCTATTGAGAGTTGTTATGTCTATGCTAGTCCTCTACACCAAGCACAGAATTGTCCATCGATGACAGTTTTTGAGATGGAACAAGCGAACGCTTTCAACAACTATCAAAAGCTGTCCAGTGGGCCATATACTGAGACATATAATCCAGGGTGGAGGAATCACCCCAATTTCTCTTGGAAGCAGAATCAACCCACCACAAATCAAGGGGCAGCACCACATTATCCCCTAGGATTTTCTTCTTCTTACCAAAATCAAGGACACTCGGCTCCGCAAATGTCATCATCATCTTATCAAGCCCCCACTCAAGGCCTAGCTTCATCAACACAGTCACTGGAAGAGACCATGAGAGAATTTATGAAAATGACTGGTCAATCAATCAGTGACATGAGGCAGTCTACCATGGTGAACACCCAGGCGATCTCAAAGTTGGAGATGCAGATGGGACAGTTAACGAATCACTTGGGTGAGAGGGACAAGGGAAAGCTCCCTAGCCAAGCAGTGAACAACTCTAAAGCATGCAGCATTGGAAATTCTTCAAATCAAGAGCATGTTCAAGCAATTGTTACTCTGAGGTTAGGGAAGAGAGTGGACAATAAGGTGGTAAACCCAGAAGCAAACCATGCTAAGGAAGAAGAGCAGAAAGAAGAAGAGGGTGACAATTAGAACGAAGGAGATGCTGAGCCATCTATGGTCACCCCAGTTGTGAAGGAACCTCCTAGGGCACTTGTGCCAAAAGCACCATACCCTGAAAGATTACAAGTGCCTAGGAATTGAGGGAAGTTAGAGGACATTCTGGAGGTGCTCAAACAAGTCCAAATAAATATTCCATTTTTGGACGCCATCCAGCAAATCCCTTCCTATGCCAAGTTTTTGAAGGACTTGGTCACAGTGAAGAGGAAGACAAATGTCCCTAAAAAGGCATTCGTGACCAAGCAGGTTAGTGCTATCCTACAATGCAAGTTGCCTCTCAAGTACAAGGACCCTGGATGTCCTACAATCACTTACATGATAGGAGTTAGCCAAATTGAGAGGGCACTGTTGGATTTGGGAGCAAGTGTGAATTTGTTGCCTTACTCAGTCTATTTGCAGTTAAGGCTAGGAGAGCTAAAGCCCACATCCATGACACTGCAACTTGCTGATCAGTCAGTAAAGGTTCCACAAGGAATAGTTGAGGATGTACTAATTAAGGTAGACAAATTTTATTTCCCCGTGGATTTCATTGTGTTGGACACAGAGCCAGTACAGGTGATAGGGAGTGAGATCCCTGTAATTCTAGGGCGACCATTTTTAACTATGGCTAACGCCCTAATAAATTGTAGGTCGGGGGTCATGAAGATTTCTTTTAGGAATATGATGGTGGAGTTGAATATTTTTCACATCAGAAAACAACCACTTGATTATGACCAAATGAATCAAGTGTGCTTGATTAAGGAGATTCTAGATGAAGTCATTGAAGAATCAAGCATAGAGGACCCCCTGGAAGCATGCCTCGCTTAGTTTGATGAAGATTTGGATTTGGATAAACTGATGGAGCAGGCAGGGCACTTTTGGAGACAGCTCCTTGGGTAGCTAAGAGAAGAAGGAGACAGTGGTACCTGAGTCCCCGAAGAAGGAACTCAAGCCTTTACCTGATAGTCTTAAGTACAAGTTCCTAGGTCCAGTTGAGTCCTTGCCAGTGATTATAGCTTCAGATTTGATAGATGCTCAAGAGGAGAAATTGTTAGGAGTCTTGAGAGAGCATAAGGAAGCTATAGCCTGGACTATTGAAGACATCAAGGGACTCAGTCCCTCGTTGGTTATGCATAAAATACATCTTGAAGAGAATTCCAAACCATCGAGGGAACCACAGAGAAGGCTCAACCTAGCAATGCAGGAGGTTGTGAGAGTAGAAGTGATCAAGCTATTGGATGCTGGGGTCATCTATCCCATTTCTGATAGCAAATGGGTGAGCCTAATACATGTTGTGCCAAGCGGGCCGAATTGATGGTAGTAAAGAACCAGGATAACGAGTTGGTGCCAACTCGTATTCAATCAGGATGGAGAGTTTGTATAGACTACCGTAAGTTGAACGCTGCCATCAGGAAAGATCACTTTCCTCTTTCATTCATCGATCAGATGGTGGAGCGTTTAGCTGGGCACAAGTACTACTGCTTCTTGGATGGTTATTCAGGATATAACCAGGTCCCAGTGGACCCCGAAGACTAGGAGAAGACTACCTTTACATGTCCCTTTGGGACATTCGCCTACCGTCGTATGCCTTTTGGGCTGTGCAATGCACCTACTACTTTTCAGCGGTGCATGATCAACTTATTTTCTGACATGGTAGAGTGATTTATGGAGATCTTCATGGATGACTTCTTCGTCTTCGGTTCATCTTTTCAGGAGTGTTTGGACCATCTCACGTTGGTGTTAGTAAGATGTAAAGAGAAGAACCTTGTGCTTAACTGGGAAATATGCCATTTTATGGTTAAGCAAGTGATTGTACTGGGGCATGTCATATCTCAGAGGGGTATTGAGGTTGACAAGGCGAAGGTAGATTTGATCTCTAACCTTCCACCCCCACGTACTGTGTAGGAAATCCGTTCCTTCCTGGGCTATGCAGGGTTCTATATGCAATTCATCAAGGATTTCAGCAAGATTGCCAGGCCCTTGTGTAGGTTGTTGGCCAAAGAAACCCCATTTGAATTTGATGAAGAATGTGTGAAAGCATTCGAGGCTCTTAAGGAGATTTTGACGTCCACACTAGTGATTAGACCACCCAGTTGGGGTGAACCATTTGAGATTATGTGTGACACATCAGACTATGCAGTTGGAGCTGTTTTGGGGCAGCGCATGAGAAACTTCCCCATGTGATTTACTATGCGAGCAGGACTCTGAACGACGCACAACTCAATTACTCCACCACAGAAAAAGAGTTGTTGGCGGTCATTTTTGCGCTGGACAAGTTTAGATCCTATTTGTTAGGATCTAAAATCATTATCTATTCGATCACGCGGCATTGAAGTATCTTTTCTCCAAGAAAGATGCTAAATCCCATTTCATCCGATGGATTTTGCTACTTCAAGAGTTCGACATAAAAAATCCGGGATAAGAAGGGGAAAGAAAATGTGGTGGCTGATCGTTTGTCTAGGTTGACCATGGATTTCACCGAGGACGCCACACCCATTTTCGAGACCTTCTTCGATGAGCAATTGATGCACATTGCTCACAATCCCACCTTGGTTTTGACATAGTGAACTATCTTGTTACCACCAAATGCCTTTGCATTGGGGCAACAAGATAAGCTCAAATTTTTGTCCAAGGTGAAAACCTTTCTTTGGGATGATCCTTAACTGCTCAAGTATTGTCCCGATCGATCATTAGAGATGCATACTGAATTTGACCAAACCGATGTCATCTCCTTTTGTCATGATCATGCATGTGGAGGCCATTTCAAAGGTAAACATGACCGCTGTAAAGATTTTGCGTGTGGATTTTATTGGCCCACCATGTTTGTGCACACTGTGCTTATTGCACTTCATGTGAGCACTGTCAGAAACTCGGGAGTATTTCAAAGAGGAATATGATGCCCCTCAATCTCATATTGATAGTTGAGATTTTTTATTTTTGGGGCATCAATTTCATGGGACCTTTCCCAAACTCCTTCGGGTTTCTATACATTTTGGTTGCTATGGACTATGTGTCCAAATGGGTGGAGGTGGTTGCGTGCAAGACCAATGACCATAGAGTTGTGGTCAAGCTTTTGAGGGACACGATTTTTGCTCGGTTTGGTACACCTAGAGCGATTATCAGTGATGGAGGTACGCACTTCTACAATCAGATTTTTGAGCAGCTGATGAAGAAGTATTTCATCACACATAAGGTTGCCACCCTTTATCACCCACAGACAAGTGGGCAGGTTGAAGTGTCAAATCGTGAGATCAAACACATTTTGGAGAAAACAATGAACCCCAGCAGGAAAGATTGGTCTCTGCGATTGAATGACGCTTTATGGGCATACAAGACGGTATATAAGAAACTGATTGGGATGTCACCATATCGGTTGGTATACGGGAAAGCTTGTCATCTTCCCGTCGAGTTGGAGCATCGGGCATACTGGGCCATCAAGCAGCTAAACTTCAATTATTTGAAGGTTGGCTCTCAAAGGAAGCTCCAACTCACTGAACTAGAGGAGCTAAGGAATGATGTATATGACAGTTTGAGGAAGTACAAAGAACACATGAAGAAGGTTCATGACCAGAGCATTCTGAGGAGATCTTTTGAGCCAAGTCAAAAAGTCCTTCTTTACAATTCTCGTTTGCATCTGTTTCCTGGCAAGTTGAAATCTAGGTGGACGGGCCCATTCATCATTAGGACAGTGTTTTCTCATGGGGCCATCAAAATAGAGGATCCCAAGAATGGTAATATTTTTAAGGTAAACGGACAAAGAGTTAAACCATTCTTGGAGTTAAGGAGTTTAGAGGTTGAGGCTACTCTGTTGGAGGATCCGATTTATACAGAGTGATGTAGTCTCATATCACGACTCTGGCTGAAGTCGTTAAACTTAGTGCTTGTGGGAGGCACCCCTTATTATGTTTATTGCTTTACGTTTTACCAGTCAAATTTGGGAAAGCATTCTTTTATGCTATACCTAAATTGGCCCATCCCCTAGGTTAATTCAGTCACATTGTGGGCAATGTGACATTTTAAGTTTGGGGGTGTTTTTTATAAATATTTGTTGTGTTTGTATATATGTGTGTAAATATTTTTGTATGTTGGGTTTGTTATTATTTTATTCTGTAAATATCTTTGTAAAAAAAAAACATTTGTTGTTTGCACTATGCGTTCGAACGTATCATGTACGTTCGAACGTGTACATAGGGCTGCATACGAACTCACCTTCGTGTGTTCAACCGCAACACCCCACCACACACACACACTGTTGCACGAATGCGTTCAAACGTCCGCCTTTACGTTCGAACGCAGAGCACACTTGACACATATGCACTCAGCACGAGTGCAGTCGAACGCACTTACATGCGTTCAAACACACTCGAAGCTTCATGTGACCTATTTTTAGGTCATTTTTCTTCCCCTTTCCCCCATTTCACTGTAGTGCCGTACGCCTCCCCCCTCCCTTCTCCGTTTCTTTCCTCCCAAACACCTCCAAACTCCCTAAAATCCAAAACCCACTGCCACCCATCACTTCCCCACCACCCACCGTACCACCGCCAGCCCTTCTGCATCACCTACACCCACTGCTGGCCACCATTTCCCCATTTTTCCATTTTTTCCACAAAAACCCGAAACCCAACTTCTTCAAATCACCCCCATCTTTTTCATTTTTTTTGCTATTTTTGGGCACAAATCCTCTCACGGATTGTGCCCCATTTTTTGTGTGTTGGATTGGTGTTTTTTGCAGGGGGTTGGGCTGAATTGAAAAGGGTTCCAAAACCCTTTGGTTTTGGGTTGCACTCTAGGTGCTCGATAAAAGGTCCTAACGAACCTCCAGCATGCCTAGAGGGCGAGGTTCATCGTCCCAGTCATCCGGGTTCCATGCCATTGTAGCTAGGCCGTCCATTGAGAGCTGGAAGCTCTTATTGGAGAACATCTTTGCCATCAAAGAGGAGTTCTCCAATAATGATGCTACAAGTTGGGTGGTTCAAAAGCTCAAGAACCAGGGTTTGAAGAGGCTTTTCAAGCCCATCGCCTCCACTGCATACAAGCGCTTAGTCAGAGAGTTTTACAAGCATTTGACTGTTGAATGCGACCAGTCGGATGTACTTTTCTCTTCCATTGACGGAAGAGCAGTGGAGGTGACCATAGCCGATGTAGCGGCTATTTTGAAGTGCAGCCATGAGCCTCCCGAGTCAAACATTCCTTGGCTTGAGTGCCCCTCCATGCTCACCCTCGACGATATCCTTTCCGACATGTGTGAGGGGAAATATGTAGACAGTCACCGAAATGCAGCCAGCAAAACGAATGTTCCTCAAAATCTTTTATTCATCGATATGGTGCTGTATAGGAACATGTGTCCTTTGGGACACAAGACACAGAGGTAGGACATTTTCCTCAGTGCTCTATATGCGTTCCATAGAGGTTTCTAGTGCTCCATTCCCAAGATCATATGGCAACAGATTCAAAAATTCTAGGAAGGAGTGCACCATCGGGGGGCTGAGCACACGAAGACCTGGGGTTTGCCTTTTCCTTTTCTCATCACTCACATTCTGAGAAAGAAAGGGATTAAAGGTAGTCCTGCAAATGGGCCAATCACTGAGAGCCCATATTTCGGCCGCATCCAGTGGAACCAGAGTTTGTCCCATATGCCTAGAGACGTACCAGCACCAGCACCAGAGCCAGAGCCCATGGACATTCCTGAGATGGAAGCTGAGCAGGAGATAGCAGCTGAGCTAGAGAGAGCGGCAGAGCAGGAGGAGCAGCCCAAGGAAGAAGAGGAGTATGAGGAGACGATCACACTCAAAGCCTCAGATTTTGTACACCTCCAAGACACCCTAGTGGACATGCAATCTCAGATCACAAATTTGCAGAGGGATGCTCGTCAAGACAGGCTCGAGATCCGGGAGATGTTTCGAGCCATCTTAGACAGGCTGCCACCAGCCTCGGGACCTTCTGCACCACCACCAACCCCGTGATGGCTTCGTGACGTCTTGGTTATATTTTTCACACCCCTTTGCACTACATTTGTATTTTCTTTATCCGCACACTGTGGGCAGTGCGAATTTTGAGTTTGGGGGTATTTTATTTTGTTGTGCACATTTTATTTTTGATTATGTATTTTATTTTAATTATGGTTTATTTTCTTTTGTGAGCTTAATTCAACGAACACATGATTACTTTGTTAAGGGAATTTTGATTATGTTACTTTCTTTAGCAAACATGAGATATTACATTTCAAATTGATTTTCACGAGCACATTTGGCATGTAGTCTGTGGGATTAAATGTTGAGTTTGGTCATGCTAGTTTTGTGAGCTTAAATGCAGTTGGGTAACCTATTGGGAAATAACCGTGGTTTATTTTTTATTTTTTTAAAATGATGATCATTTTGAGCTTTCCACCAAGTAACCAGATCTCGTGCCTCACTAAGCATTGAGTGTTCGCATAAAAAATGAAAAGTTAGACTTAATTTGCAGAGCTTTGTAGCCTTTTTTACTCGAGTTAATAGGTCCTTAGGGGTGTCTTTACACCTAATGCCCTAAAACCTTTTGGTTTGGGAGTCATTGACTTAACGCTTGATACATGGGTCAATTAGACAGCTTAAGGGAGTTTTGCAATAAAAAAATAAAAATAAAAATAAAAATAAAAACTTTTTTTTGAAATAAACCGTGGTTGTTGTGTTTGATAAGTGCTTTTTAGTGCTTTTTCATACCCCTTTATTTATATTTGTTAGACCTTTAGCATTGTTATATCAATGCATTTGACTTGTTTTGTTGGTTTTGTAATAAACAGACCCTTACATCACGTCTTGATCGAGGGAGCAATTGGACATGAAGTGAAGAGAAGCTCCTGAAGTGCGTTCGAACGCATGGACTGCGTTCGAACGTAGAGGCGATCGCATGCAGATATGAGGTCGAACGCAGCTCACCATTCGCTGCCTCACGCTGTCGGCCCTAGCGATTCCGCGATCGACTGTGTTGCGCTGCTCGACCACGAATAATCGGGCGATTCAACGCAAGACCTACGCTCAACGCAGTTTTATCCAACATGCCTATAAATAGGCCCTTGGTCATTTGGTCGAGTGCTTTTCTTTTGATTTATTTTTAGAGAGTATTTTGCCAGCGCATACTACCGCCCATTTTATTTGTAACCACTTACTATAAAGTTTGTTTTATGCATTATTTTATCTTTATTTTGCTTTATTATTTAATGGAAGGCTAATCTTCAACTAAGGTTGAAGATGAAGCCTTCCCTTTAATTCATACAATTTACATTACAGTTTTAAATTCCATCATTTATTTTATGTTTAGTCATTCTTTTTGATTTATGTGACAACTTCAATAGAGAAATCGGGTTGTGTTGCTTTCATGTCCAACATCAACGTGTTCCAATCCGGAGGCACGTTAGATGGCTGGAATGAGTTGAAGCATCCATTGTAATCAACGATACAGTGGATGATTCAAGCTCAAACCAACATCTATCGTGACTCTTTATACGGTAAACACGTTGATTGGTTCGACTAGCTTCACTTAAGATTTTAGATTAAACAAAGTGTTTCATCGATAGATGGATTTTTAACTATAGTGTTTATTGTATGGGTTATTGGGGGAAGGTGGATTCATCAACCTTGATTTATTCATTTCAGTTAATTTACATTTTTAGATTAGTTTTACTTATTGCATGTTTCGAGTTGCTATCTTTGTGGAGCTAGGTTAAAATAGAGTAGATTTAATCGCAATATTAATCTTTTTTAGCAAACACTTCGTTCCCTGTGGATTTGATCCTGCACTTCGCACACTATACAACCTAGCGGTTCGTACTATTACAAGTGCAAGTTAATTTGCACATCAAATTTTGGCGCCGTTGCCGGGGAACGGTTGTTTTTGTTTTAATTAATATTGTTTTTAGATTAACTTTGTTTTTCTACTAGTTTTTATTTTCTGCATCATATATACTGTTCATATTTTATTTTGTGTTTTAGTTTATTTTCGTTAATTTCTAGATTAATTTTTAGTCTTTTCAGCTTTTTGTTTCAGTTTCTAGAAATATCACAAGGCGGTCGAAACGATTGCCACTATTCCGGATCGCTCCAAGACAGCCCATCATGCATCTACCTGCAAGCACGGACCCCTGACAGAGACGTAGTGCATTTCTGCATTCGAACGCACTAACGCACTTGCGTAAAATTGCCATATTCTTGTCAGAATGAACGTCCTATATCAACATACCAGAGGTAGTATGTTCTGTTTTTAAATTTCTTTTGTTTCAATTAATTGTTAGACTTATTTTAGTTGTTTAAACTACCTATTTTGAGTATTTTGAGTGCTGGAATTAGTTGTGATTAGTTTATTTTTGGTTTTTAGTTCTTTGCATGTGTTTTTGTTTTAGTTAATTAGTTTTAATTGCTAGGTGGTTAGATTATCTTGCTTTTATTACTGTTTTTGTAATCTTAGCTAGTTTTGTTCTCTGTTTTTAATACTGGTTCTGTTTTTACAGCATCTGTTTATTTGTTTCAATTGGTTTTGTTTTTGTTCACATGTTTGTGTTAGGTTAGTGTTCAATATTTCTTTTAGTTCTTTACAAGTGCTGCATATCTTGCTGTTTTTAGTTTTGATATTCTGTTTAGTTGTGCATATTTTTCTGTTTTTGCTGTTTTGTTCCTCTGGTTTTTGTTGTGTTTTTTTTTTTGTTGCATCTTTTTAGCTTATCTAGCTTGCTGTTTTTCCTTAGTTTTGTTAGTTTATGCATGGTCGGTGATCCTTGAACTTAGAATTAACACCATTAGATCTCGATTTAGAAAGAAACATTAGAGAGCGAGTCAAGCTCAAGCCAAGATGGGAGACAATCAAAGAAACCCAAGGGTGGAGGAGCACGACGAAAATCAAAGAGAGGAGCAAGAGGAGAATGAGGAGTTCCAAGATGCGAGAGCTGGGAACGGGGAGCATAGACGAATGTATGAGTTGGATTTTACGACAGCACTACACAAATTATTTGCACCTACTGCGGTCAGTACCCATTCGTGCATAGTGTTACCACCAACTAATGCCACTCACTATGATCTAAAGCCACATGTGATTCAGATGTTACCATCTTTCTATGGCTTAGATCATGAAAACCCTTATTCCCATGTTAAGAAGTTTAGGAGTATAACTGCCACAACCAAATTTCAAAACTTCTCAGAGGAATCTGTCAATCTTCGACTTTTTCCTTTCTCCCTTCATGATAGAGCCACTGAGTGGTTGGATTCCTTAGCTCCTGGTTCTATTACGTCTTGGAAAGAACTGTTGAAGCAGTTCTACCACAGATTCTTCCCAATGTCCAAAGTAAATGATGTAAGAAAGGAAATTAGTTCCTTTACTCAGGATGAGGACGAAAAATTCACGGAATGTTGGACAAGATTTAAGGATATGCTGATGAAGTGTCCACCCCATGGATATGAGAAATGGCGTCTAGTATAATTCTTCTACCAAGGGCTGTCTCAGCCCAACCGTAGTATGATTGAACTAATGAATGGAGGGGCATTCCTTAATTTGACAGGAGATTTGGCCTACAAAGCTTTGGAGAAAATTGCTGCCAACACACAGAATTGGGATTTCTCCAGTTGTAGTGATAAATCTGCCCAGAAGGACAAGAAAGGAGGCATCCTGGAGCTAAAAGGTGAGCAAGAGTTTACTCAAAGGATGGATGCGATTGTGAAAAGGTTGGACGAGCTAAGTGTAGGAAAGCCTGTAAATGCCATAAACACATTCCCTGTTGAGAGTTGTTCTGTCTGTGCTAGTCCTATGCACCAAGCACAGAATTGTCCATCAATGACAGTTTTTGAGATGGAACAGGTGAATGCTTTTAACAGTTTTCAAAAGCCGGCAAGTGGGCCATATTCTGAGACATATAATCCTGGGTGGAGGAATCACCCTAATTTCTCTTGGAAATAGAATCAACCCACCACCAATCAAGGAGGAGCACCACATTATCCCCCAAGATTTTCTTCCTACCAAAATTAAGGACGCTCGGCTCCGCCAGCGTCATCATCTTATCAAGCCCCCAACCAAGCCCCAGCCTCATCAAACCAATCACTAGAATATACCATGAGAGATTTTATGAAAATGACTGGTCAATCAATCAGTGACATGAGGCAGTCTACCATGGTGAACACCCAGGCGATCTCGAAGTTAGAGATGCAGATGGGACAATTAGCGAATCACCTGGGTGAGAGGGACAAGGGAAAGCTCCCTAGCCAAGTAGTGAACAACCCTAAAGCATGTGGAAATTCGTCAAATCAGGAGCATGTGCAGGCAATTGTCACTCTAAGGTCAGGGAAGAGAGTGGACAATAAGGTGATGAACCCAGAAGAAGATGATGCTGAGAAAGAAGAGCAGAAAAAGGAAGAAGAGCAGAAAGAGGAAGAAGGTGACAATCAAAAGGAAGGAGATGATGCCATCTCATCACCCCGCTGTAAGGAACCTCCTAGGGCACTTGTGCCAAAAGCACCATACCCTGAAAGATTACAAGCGCCTAGGAATGGAGGGAAATTAGAGGACATTTTGGAGGTGTTCAAACAAGTCCGAATAAACATTCCATTCTTGGACGCCATCCAGCAAATCCCTTCCTATACCAAGTTCTTGAAGGACTTGATCACAATGAAGAGGAAAATGAATGTCCCTAAAAAGGCATTCATGACCAGGCAGGTCAATGCTATCCTACAATGCAAGTTACCCCTCAAGTATAAGGACCTTGGATGTCCTACAATCACTTGCATGATAGGATTGAGAGGGCACTGTTGGATTTAGGAGCAAGTGTAAATTTGTTGCCCTACTTAGTCTATTTGCAGTTAGGGCTAGGAGAGCTGAAGCCCACAACCATGAGACTGCAACTTGCTGACCGGTCTGTAAAGATTCCATGGGGAATAGTTGAGGACATTTTATTTAAGGTGGACAAATTTTATTTCCCCGTGGATTTCATTATTTTGGACACAGAGCCAATTCAGGTGATAGGAACTGAGATCCCTGTGATTCTAGGGCAACCATTTGTAGCTACGGCTAACGCCCTGATAAATTGTAGGTCGGGGGTCATGAAGATTTCTTTTGGTAATATGACAGTGGAGTTGAATATTTTTCACATCAGAAAACAACCACTCGATTATGACCAAATGAACCAAGTATGCTTGATTGAGGAGATTCTGGATGAAGTAATTGAAGAATCAAGCATAGAGGACCCCCTAGAAGCCTGCCTCGCTCATTTTGGTGAAGACTTGGATTTGGATAAACTAATGGAGCAGGCAGAGGCACTTTTGGAGATAGTTCCTTTGGAGAGCAAAGAGAAGATGCAGACAGCAATACCTGATCCCCCGAAGAAGGAACTTAAGCCTCTACCTGATAGTCTTAAGTATAAGTTCCTAAGTCCAGCTGAGTCTTTGCCAATGATTATAGCTTCCAACTTGATAGATGCTCAAGAGGAGGAATTATTAGGAGTTTTGAGAGAGCATAGGGAAGCTATAGGCTGGACGATTGAGGACATCAAGGGAATCAGTCCCTCGTTGGTTATGTATAAGATACATCTGGAAGAGGATTCCAAACCATCAAGGGAACCACAGAGAAGGCTCAACCCAGCAATGCAGGAGGTTGTGAGAGTGGAAGTGATCAAGCTATTGGATGCTGGGATCATCTATCCCATTTCTGATAGCAAGTGGGTGAGCGGGCTGGATTGACGGTAGTGAAGAACCAGGATAATGAGTTGGTACCAACTTGTGTTCAGTCAGGATGGAGAGTATGCATTGACTATCGGAAGTTGAACGATGCCACCAGGAAAGATCACTTTCCTCTTCCATTCATCGATCATCAGATGGTGGAGCGTTTAGCTGGGCACAAGTACTACTGCTTCTTGGATGGTTATTCAGGATATAACCAGGTCCCAATGGACCCCAAAGACCAGGAGAAGACCACCTTCACATGTCCCATTGGGACATTCGCCTACCGTCGTATGCCATTTTACATGCAATGCACTGCTACTTTTCGGTGCATGATCGATATTTTTTGACATGGTAGAGCGATTTATGGAGATCTTCATGGATGACTTCTCCGTCTTGGTTCATCTTTTCAAGAGTGTCTTGGACCGTCTCACGTTGGTGTTAGTGAGATGTAAAGAGAAAAACCTTGTGCTTAATCGGGAAAAGTGCCATTTTATGGTTAAGCAAGGATTATCTTGGGGCATGTCATATCTCAAAGGGGCATTGAGGTTGACAAGGCGAAGGTAGATTTGATCTCTAACCTTCCACCCCACGTCTTGTGAAGGAAATCGTTCCTTCTGGGCCATGCAGGTTCTCTGGGTGATTCATCAAGGATTTCAAGATCGCTAGGCCCTTGTGTAGGTTGTTGGCCAAAAGACCCGTTTGAATTTGATGATGAATGTGTGAAAGCATTTGGGGCTCAAGGAGATTCCGGCGTCCACACCAAGAATTAGACCACCCGATTGGGTGAACCATTTGAGATCATGTGTGACGACGATATGTTGTTGGGAGCTATTTTGGGGTAGCGTATTGAGAAACTTCCCATGTGATTTACTATGCAGCAGACTCTAAATGATGCACAACCCAATTACTCCACCACGAAAAGGAGTTGTTGGCGGTTGTTTTTGCTGACAAGTTTAGATTCCTATTTAGGATCTAAAATCATTATCTTTCGATCACGCGCTGAAGTATCTTTTCTCCAAGAAAGATGCTAAATCCCGTTTGATCAGATGGATTTTGCTACTGCAAGAGTTCGACATAGAAATCTGGGATAAGAAAGGGACAGAGAATGTGGTGGCTGATCATTTGTCTAGGTTGACCATGGATTTCACCAAAGACGCCACACCCATCTCTGAGACCTTTCCTGATGAGCAGTTGATGCACATTGCTCACAATCCCGCACCTTGGTTTGCTGACATAGTGAACTATCTTGTTATTGACCAAATGCCTTTGCATTGGAGGCGACAAGATAAGCTCAAATTTTTGTCCAAGGTGAAAACCTTTCTTTGGGATGATCCTTACCTGTTCAAGTATTGTCCTGATCAGATCATTAGGAGATGCATACCTGAATTTGACCAAACCGATGTCATCTCTTTTTGTCATGATCATGCATGTGGGGGCCATTTCAGTGCAAACAAGACCGCTGCAAAGATTTTGCATTGTGGATTTTATTGGCCCAGCATGTTTGCAAACGCTCGTGCTTATTGCACTTCATGTGAGCGTTGTCAAAAAATTGGGAGTATTTCAAAGAGAAATATGATGCCCCTCAATCCCATATTGATAGTTGAGATTTTTTATGTTTGGGGCATCGATTTCATGGGTCCTTTCCCAAACTCCTTTGGGTTTCTATACATTTTGGTTGCTGTGGACTATATGTCCAAGTGGGTGGAGGCGGTTGCGTGCAAAACCAATGACCACAGAGTTGTGGTCAAGTTTTTGAAGGACACGATTTTTTCTCGGTTTGGTACACCTAGAGCGATTATCAATGATGGTGCTATGCACTTCTGCAACCGGATTTTTGAACAACTGATGAAGAAGTATTTCATCACACATAAAGTTGTCACCCCTTACCACCCACAGACGAGTGGGTAGGTTGAAGTGTCAAATCGTGAGATCAAACACATTTTGAAGAAAACAGTGAACCCTAGCAGGAAAGATTGGTCTTCACGACTGAATGACGCTTTATGGGCATACAGGACGGCATATAAGACACCGATTAGGATGTCACCATATCGGTTGGTGTACGGGAAAGCTTGTCATCTTCCCGTCGAGTTGGAGCATCGGGCATACTAGGACATCAAACAGCTGAACTTCAATTTTTTGAAGGCCGGCTCTCAAAGGAAGCTCCAACTCACTAAACTAGAGGAGTTGAGGAATGATGCATATGACGGGTCGAGGAAGTACAAGGAACACATGAAGAAGGTTCATGACCAGGGCATTTTGAGGAGATCTTTTGAGCCAGGTCAGAAAGTCCTTCTTTACAACTCTCGGTTGCATCTTTTTCCTGGCAAGTTGAAATCTCGGTGGACGGGCCCATTTCATCATTAGGACTGTTTTCTCATGGGGCCATCGAGATAGACGATCCCAAGAATGGTAACATTTTTAAGGTGAATGGACAAAGGGTTAAACCATTCTTGGAATTGAGGAGTTCAAAGATTGAGGCTACTCTATTGGAGGATCCGATTTACACTGAGTGATGTAGTCTCATATCACGAGTCTGGCTGAAGACGTTAAACTTAGTGCTTGTGGGAGGCACCCCTCATTATGTTTATTGCTTTGTGTTTTATTTTCTTAGTCAAATTTGGGAAAGCACTCTTTTATGCTATACCTAAATTGACTTATCCCCTAGGTTAATTCTATCACATTGTGGACAATGTGATGTTTTAAGTTTGGGGGTGTTTGTGTAAATATTTTATCTTGTGTTTTTGTAAATACTTGTGTTTTTTTAAAAATATATATATGTGTGTAAATATTTTATGTTTTGTGTGGTTTGTGTAAATTGTGTAAAAAAATTTTATTTTTGGTTTGCTCTCTGCGTTCGACCTCGCCTTGGTGAGTTCGACCGCAGTACCCCAGCAAACGCACACACTCATGCACGCTCTACGTTCGACCTCGCCTTGGTGAGTTCAACCGCAACACCCCAACAAACGCACACACTCATGCACACTTGCGGTTGAACTTACCCTGTAAGTTCGAACGCCAAGCCCTTTTAAACCACATGCGCCTAGCATGAGTGCGATCGAACGCACTTATGTACGTTCGAACGCACTTGAGCCAAGCCATTACAGGACCTATTTTTAGGTCACTGTTTCCCTTGTTTTTCCCATCTTCCCCTTCGGCCGTACAGCCCTCTCCCCTTCCTTCTCCATTCCCCACCTCCAATCACTCCCTAACATCCAAAATCACCATCACCCATCACAAACCCACCACCCTCCGTCCCACCGGCGGCCTCTCTCTGGCCATTTCACCCACCGCCGGCCACCCACTTGATTATTTTTTCCATTTTTCCCGAAACCCCATTTCTCCAAAATCCCTCATTTTTTTTCATTTTTTTTCATTTTTTTGGGCACAAATCCACTCTTGGATTGTGACCCATTGGTTTGCAGTTGGTTTTGAGTTGTTTTTGCAGGAGTTGGGCTGATTTAAAAGGGGTTTCCGAACCCTTTGTTTTTTGGGCGCCCACCAAGTGTTCGACGAAAGGCCCCAACCAACCTCCACAATGCCTAGAGGCCAAGGGACCTCTTCTCAGTCCACTAGGACCCAAAGCATGGTCGCCCGTCGTCCCATTAAGAGCCATAAGCTCTTATTGGAGAACACCTTTGCCATCAAAGAGGAGTTCTCCAATAATGAGGCAACAAGTTGGGCTATTCAAGAATTGAAGAACCGGGGCTTAAAGAGGCTTTTCAAGCCTGTCGCCTCCACTGCTTATGAGCGCCTGGTCAGAGAATTCTACGAGAATTTGATGTGTGAATGTGACCAGCCAGATGTGCTTTTCTCTTCCATTGACGGAAGAGAAGTAGAGGTGACCATAGCCGACATAGCAGCCGTTCTGAAGTGTAGCCATGAGCCTCCTGAGATGGATATTCCTTGGCCCGTGTGCCCTCCCATGCTCACCGTCGAGGACATTGTTGCCAACTTGTGTGAGGGGCAATTTGCAAACAGTCACCGAAATGCAGCCAACAAAACAAAGATTCCTCGAAATCTTTTATTCATTGACATGGTGTTGTATAGGAACGTGTGTCCTTTGGGGCACAAGACGCAGAGGAGGGATCTGTTCCTCAGTGCTCTGTATGCGTTCCATAGAGGTTTATGGTGCTCCATTCCCGAGATTATATGATAGATTCAGAAATTCTGGGATGGAGTGCACCACCGGGGAGCAGAGCACACAAAGACCTGGGGCGTGCCTTTCCCTTTTCTCGTCACTCATATTCTGAGAAAGCAAGGGATTAAAGGCGATTCTACTGACAGGCCGATCACTGAGAGCCCATACTTCTGCCCCATCCAGTGGTGCCAGAGTCTATCCCACATGCCCAAAGCTGCCCCACAGCCACAGCTAGAGCCTGCACCGGTGCCAGAGCCTATGGACATTCCTAAGATGGCAGCTGCGCCAGAGAGAGTGGCAGAGCAGGAGGAGCAGCCAGACAAGGGAGAGGAGTATGAGGAGGGGATTATGATCAGACGCTCGGATCTATTACACTTCCAGAGACCCTCATGGACATACGATCTCAGATCGTAGACTTACAGAGGGATGCTCGTCAAGACAGCTTGAGGTCCAGCAGATGTTCCAAGCCATCATGGACAGACTGCCTCCAGCAGCAGGACCTTCTGCACCACCACCAGCCCCATGACGTCTTCGTGATGTCTTGGTTTATTTTTCATACCCCTTTGCACTACATTTGTATTTTCTTTATCCGCATACTGTGGGTAGTGCGAGTTTTATGTTTGGGGGTGTTTTATTGTGTTGTGCACATTTTATTTTTTTACTATGCATTTTATGTTAATTATGGTTTATTTTCCTTTGTGAGCTTAATTTTATGAACACATGATTACTTTGTGAAGGGAATTTTGATTGTGTTACTTTCTTTGGCAAACTTGAGATATTACATTTCAATTTGATTTTCACGAGCACATTTGGCACGTAGTCTGCGGGATTAAATGTTGAGTTTGGTCATGCTAGTTTTGTGAGCTTAAATGCAATTGGATAACATGTTGGGAAATAACCGTGGTTTATGTCAAAAAAAAAATTGATCATTTTGAGCTTTCCACCGAGTAACCGAATCTCGTGCCTCATTAAGCATAGAGCATTCGTGTAAAAAAGTGAGAAGTTAAACTTGATTAGCAAAGCTTCGTAGCCTTTTTGACTCAAGTTAGTAGGTCCTTAGGGGTGTCTCTACACCTAATGCCCTAAAACCTTTTGGTTTGGGAGTCATTGACTTAATGCTTGATACATGGGTCAACTAGACAGCTTAAGGGAGCTATGCAATAAAAAAATAAAAAAAAAATTTGAAATAAACCTTGGTTATTGTGTCCGATGGGTAGTCTGATGAATTTTGAGTGTCAAAGCATGCATGACAAAGTTTAGTGTTGAAATCCCATGATTATGTGTTGAATTCACTTTCACTAGAATTGATTAGTGTGATGTCTCAGATTGCCATGTTTGTAGCCTGATTGAAAATTCCCTGAAAATTGTGAAGATGGTGTTTGTGTGATTAAGCTTGCTCTTGAATTTAAGCCATGATTGTTATATTATTGCATGATTGAGAATGAAATGTTTGCACAAATGTTTGTGGGTATCATTCCTGAAAAACTCTCATGAGACTTCACTCGTCCTCTAGGGAACTCCTAGAGGTTTAAATGGCTTGTTGCATACGCTCAATGCAACCGTTCTCCCACGAAAGCGGACTTATGTTTATAGTGTTTTTAGTTTTAGTTTTGCTAAGGGACTAGCAAAATATAAGTTTGGGGGTATCTGATAAGTGCTTTTTAGTGCTATTTCATACCCCTTTATTTATATTTGTTAGACCTTTAGCATTGTTAATATCTATGCATTTGACTTGTTTTGTTTGTTTTGTAATAAATAGGCCCTTAAATCACGTCTTGATCTAGGAAGCAATTGGACATGAAGTGAAAAGAAGCTCCTGAAGTGCGTTCAACGCATGGACTGCGTTCGAACGCAGAGGCGGTCGCACGCAAAGATGAGGTCCAACGCCAGTCAGCCTGCGTCTCACGCGGCCGGCCCTAGTAGTTATCTCCAACCGTGTGTTGCGTTCGACCATGGATAACTAGCACGTTCAAACGCAAGACCTGCTTTTGAACGCAGGCCTTTATCCAGCATGCCTATAAATAGGCCCCTTGGTCATTTGGTTGAGTGTGCTTTTCTTTGGGCGATTGTTAGAGAGTATTTTGCCATTGTTGGCCATACTCTACCCGTTTTATTTGTAACCACTTACTATAAAGTTTATTTTATGCATTATTTTATCTTTATTTCGCTTTATTGTTTAATGGAAGGCTAATCTTCAACTAAGGTTGAAGATGAAGCCCTCCCTTTAATTCATGCAATTTACATTACAGTTTTAAATTCCGTCATTTATTTTATGTTTAGTTGTTCTTTTTGATTTATGTGACAACTTCAATAGAGAAATCGGGTTGTGTTGCTTCCATGTCCAACATCAACATGTTCCAATCCGAAGGCATGTTAGATGGCTGGAATGAGTTGAAGCATCCACTGTGATCAACGATACAGTGGATGATTCAAGCTCAAACCAACATCTATCGTGACTCTTTATACGATAAACACGTTGTTTGGTTCGACTAGCTTCACTTAAGATTTTAGATTAAACAAAGTGTTTCATGACTCTTTATACGGTAAACACGTTGTTTTGTTCGACTAGCTTCACTTAAGATATTAGATTAAACAAAGTGTTTCATCGATAGATGGATTTTTAACTATAGTGTTTATTGTGTGGGTTATTGGGGGAAGGTGGATTCATCAACCTTGGTTTCTTCATTTCAGTTAATTTACATTTTTAGATTAGTTTTACTTATTGCATGTTTTGAGTTGCTATCTTCGTGGAGCTAGGTTAAAATAGAGTAGATTTAATCGCAATATTAATCTTTTTTAGCAAACACTCCGTTCCTTGTGGATTCGATCCTGCACTTCGCACACTATACGACCTAGCGGTTGTCAGACTATATGTGCAAGTTAATTGGTAGTCTAATGAATTTTGAGTGTCAAAGCATGCATGACTAAGATTAGTGTTGAAATCCCATGATTATGTGTTGAATTCACTTTCACTAGAATTGATTAGTGTGATATCTCATATTGCCATGTTTGTAGCTTGATTGTTAATTCCCTGAAATTTGTGAAGATAGTGTTTGTTTGATTAAGCTTGCTCTTGAATTAAAACCATGATTGTTATATTATTGCATGATTGAGAATAAAATGTTTGCACAAATGTTTATGGGTATCATTCCTGAAAAACTCTCACGAGACTTCACTCGTCCTCTAGGAAAATCCTAGAGGTTTAAAAGGCTTGTTGCATATGCTAAATGCAACCGTTCTCCCACGAAAGCGGACCTTTGTTATTTGTGTTTTTCGTTTTGTTTTGCTAAGGGACTAGCAAAATATAAGTATGGGAGTATTTGATAAATGCTTTTTAGTACTTATTCACGTCCCTTAATTTATGTTTGTTAGGCCTTTAGCACTATTAATATATAACAATTTTACTTGTTTTTATTGTTTTGTGATGTACAGGTCATTGCGTCAAATCTTGACCAAAGGAGCAAAATGGACCAAGTGAAGTGAAGAAGCTCGCCATGCGTCGATGCACTTTGGTGCTGCGTTCAACCTTACTTACGGTCGTATTACGGTCTAGGCTCAAAGCAAGTTCACCAACCCCGCGTCTCACGCTTGTTTTGCCAGCTTCCTAAGCGGTTATCTGCGGTCGAACGTGGAGTACACAGTTGAACACATACACATCGCATTCAAACACTCTATAAATAGGACCCTTGTGTTAGTTTTTAGGTTGTTATGTTTTTGAGCGCCCATTCTCTGTAAAAGCCACTATTTGGCTTTGTTTCTTTGTTCTAAAAACGTTAACCATTTTTCCTTTTATTTATTTAATGCTTACTTGCACCTTTATTTTGTCTCTCTTCTTTATGGGAGACTAATCTTCAACTTAGGTTGAAGATGAAGCCTCCCCTCTAATTTATGCACATTTACATTACAGTTTTAATTCCGTCTTAAATTTTATGCTTAGTCGTTTCATTTTGATTTAAGTGACAAATTTCATTTGATAGTCGGTTTGTGTTGCATCTATGTCCACCGTCATTTCGTTCCAATCTAGAGGTACGTTGGATGGTTGGAATGAGTCGAAGCATCCACTGTGATCAACGATACAGTGGATGATTCGAGCTCAAACCAACATCCTTCGTAACTCTTTATACGGTAAACGTTTTGAACGGTTCGACTAGCTTCACTAACTACTATAGATTAAGCAAAGTGCTATATCAATAGGCGGATTATTAATTGTAATGTTTAACGTGTGTGATTAGTGGGGAAGGTGGATTCATCAACCTTAGTTACCCTTTTTTCTATTTCTTTACATTTTTAGAATAGTTTTAATTAGTGCAAGTTACGTGTTCGATGATATGACCTTTTATTGGAACTAGGTTAAAATAGATTTAATTTAAGAGTAATATTAGTTTTTTTTAGCAAAAACTCCGTTCTCTATGGTTCAATCCCGCACTTCGTAAAAGCCATACGACTTAACGGTTCGTGCCATTACGAGTGCAATAAAATTTGCACGTCATTGGATAACATGAACTATGCATAATGTTTGTGGATAACATTCCTGGAAACCCTCACGAGACTTAACTCGTCATCTAGGAAATTCCTAGGGGTTTAAAAGGCTTGTTGCATACACCAAATGCAACCGTCCATCCCACGAAAGCTGGATTTATCTTCTTGTTATGCATTTAGTTTTTAGTTCATATTGCTAAGGGACTAGCAATGTATAAGTTTGGGGGTGTGATAAGTGCCAAAATATTCATATTTTAGCTCTTAATTTACATTTGTTAATTTCCTAGTTTTTGTTATTTTGTTCTATTTTATTTCCCTTTGGTGTTTTCTGTGTTTTTGTAGGTCATGGAAGAAAAGGAAGTGTTTCTAGAAATGTTCCAAGCTTAAAGGGCAAATTGGGAAAACCTAGAAGATGTGGAAAGGATTAAATCGGAATTCGTCAATTGGAGTCAAAAATCGGATTGGATTCAAATTTGGATTCTGCATATGTTTCAGCATTTTGGTCATAACTTTCAGGTCAAATATCGGATTGAGGCGATTCCAGTGGCATTGGAAAGCTAACTAAAAATTATTCAAATCATTGTAAAATAGCATTTTCCTAATTTGGACCACCGCAATTCCAAAATCACCCCGCAAGATAGGAACGCAATTCTGGACAAATCCTAATCCGATTTGTAATAGGATTGTCTCCTAAATTGATTAGGATATGGAATTTCGAATTTCCTAGGTTTACTAGTGTTTCTAGGACTTTCCTAAAGCCTATAAATAGACCTCTAAGCCTCACAATTAGACATATAATTTCAGAGAGGAGAATTTGGAGGCAACTTCTATGAGCGGTTTTTGGTTCTTTCTTTTCCCTTTCTTTTTACTTTTATTTTTAACTATGTGTAACTAAATACTTTTGTAGGGATAGATTGAAGCCCTAATTATGTTTATTTAATATTTCAATATTGGCGCCTTTGTGATAATCATATTATGTTGCTTAACTTGATTAATGTCTATTTTATTGAATTCCTCATATGTGTGTAATTGGCCATTATATGCATGTGGTATGCACTTGTTAGTTAGATCAATTTGGATGACCGAGTCCTAGGTTTAACATAAGTAACAAAAGTAATCCACGCCGAGTTCTTGGGTTAATCAACATGGGAAACCGGGAGTATACACCATGCCCTAGGTCTCGATTTTCACAGTTCATATGCTTTCCTAGAGAACAACTTAGTATACACCATACTAAATCATTTAGGAAAGAAAAGAGTTAGAGTATACACCATGCGTAATTCGTTGCTTAGGGAAACCAATAGCTTAATGTTGCACAAATTTAATTGTACTCGCCAATTGCACGAGTCGTTAAGCAGTGTAGCGGGTGTGCAAATGCGAGGTCGAATTCCACAGAGAATCGGCTTTGTTAAAAACTAATTTTAAAGTGCCTAAACTAATCCTATCTTAACCTAGTCCCAATATCAAACATGTGGTGTGCATAAAATATAAACCAAATTAAAATACTTTAAAATAAAGAAATAAAAACGCTAAGGTCCTAATCCACCTCACAACAAATTAATCTACATATAAACATGCTTAGCTCATATTTATTAAACATTTATGCTACTAGGCATATTTTGAAAACTAACACATTGTTCATATTTTTGTCTATCGACGAAGCTCATATGCGTATCCTATTGTTGTCACAAATCTTGTCGAACTCCTCGAGGCAAACATGTTACAAGAGTTCACAACGGATAGTGGTCCAAAGACGAATCATCCGATGTATCTCCGGTTGCAACGAGTGTTAACGTTTGACGATTTGTAAACAACAATCAACACACTTTTGTCACTAAAATGTATTGAAACGAATAAACATAAATTTAAACGACAAAAAATAAGAACTAAACATGAATATATATAAATAAATCTATAGTGAAGGGAATAAGAGACTAATTAAAAGTAAAATAAAACATTAAATTAAAGAAATGACGTTAGGAGTATTTACAATGAAGAACAATGAGGTTTTGGGCCACTAAGGGCGCCTCAAATCATCTCCCAAGCGTCTTGGTTTGTTTACAAAAGAAATGGGAGTATTTATAGGCTAATTTTTAGGGTTTTAGCGCTGCCAGGTTACTTAAGTGCGTTCGAACGCACCCGTGCAATAAATTTCGGCATTAGATGGGCATAGCTGCGTTCGAACACAAAATGTGCGTTCGAGCGCACATACTTCAAAATTGGCCAAAACTTGTGAAACGTGATTTTGTAGATCTTCGAGATAGCTTTCCAAAGACACCAAAATCACCCCAATCGGAGTTATACAACTCAAGATATGGCCGTTTTAGTGGAAGTCGTCGGGTGCGAATCATCGCTCGACTCAATTTCGCCGCCAAAGCTCTCCGAACTGTTTTAAGCCCCAAATTTGATGGCATTAGCCCCAAATGCAACTTAACAACCTACAAAATACTAAAACACCAAAACTAACCAAAATATTAGAAATTAACAAAGCTAAAAGCTTAGCAAACATAAGTTAAGGGGGGTTAAATATACAATATTTGACATCGATCACTTAAGGAGTATACACCATGCCCTTAGGTTGACAACCATTAAGTATTCATAATATGATTGGAACATTGGCATATTTTTATATTATTTAAATATGATTAGTGGTGGATATCAAAGCCCTACACTTTTATTTATCTTTATTTTTATTTCTTTTCTTAATATCAATTTTGTGTCAACTTGATATTTTTTAATTTAGTTCTTTAATTCTAAGCAAAGTAAACAATTCTCGTGAATGATCTCGTATTTGCCTACTATACTATCGTTTTGATCTTGTGCACTTGCGAGTAAAACGTACTAAATATTATCTATTAATTTATGTAGTATTTGGCACAACACTCGTTATTTCTAACTTTTCTGTGCCTTGGAAATTTTCTAAAAGCTTTCAAAAAAAATTAGGGTTAAGCAGACGTACGCCCCCGTGACCGGACGTACGCCATTAACCCAGCATTTTATAAAAACGGCCAAACGTCCTCAAACCCTATTCATTCCTATTTTCTCTCTACCCAAACACTCCCACAATGATTTTCGGCCAAGTCTCCAAAGGTTTGAAGGGATTCCAACCTTATTTTTGAGATTAAATCGAGGTATGAAGATTTTTCCCCTAGTTTTTCAAGTTTTCAAAATTTTAGGGTTTGGTTTGAAATCTTTGAAATCTCTTGCATTTTGCATTCTAGCCGGCTTGGTTGTGAACTAGGATCATATTAGGGGTTATGTGTGCATGCATTTTGAGCATTTCCCTTGTTGAATTCGTGCCCATTCAAAATTGGGGGGTTTTTGCCCTAAGTTCGAACTCCTTCAAATTTCTTGATTTTTACATGCAATTGATGCATGGGATGGAGCTTAAAACCTTCCATGATGACTTAGGAACAAAACCCAATCACTATTTTGCCCGAAATTGACCAAAAAGTTTTGGGTCAAAACCCTAGTTTTAGAAATTGGGGGTTTCCGATTTTTGTTGATCTTGTGATTTCTTGGGGTCATTTGGACCACTTGAAACTCAAAACTTGTATTTTATAACTTAGCCTATGATTTGGACCGTTCGGATTCAAATTTTTCGCCAAGTCCAAAAATTACCAAAATGCCCCTCACATACAAAAGATGGGGTTTTCGCCCTAATCCGACCCCGTAAAGCAAAAATTCAACCCTGCCTATTCAATTGGAATGTGAACTTTTCAAAGGACTCAACTCGTTAACCTGATCCTTGGAGACCCCGTCCAAGTCTCACAACTACCCAAAATACCCTTCTTTTCCTAGAAGGCGCATTTTCATCTTTTACCGCCTAACCTAATCAAATGGGTCCTAATTGATTACCATAGGATCCAATACCACCTAGTTAATTGTAACCCTCATTATTTTCAACTAACCTCAAATTACCAAAATACCCTTCTTCTCCTAGAAGAGGCAATTTTGACTTTTTAGGCTTGCCTTATTCTAATATGCCCAAAATCATTGCTAGGTACTTTATATCTATCTAGCTAACCAAAAATCTCAGATATTTTGATATTTCCAAAATGCCCTAATTTTTTGGCATCATTAAAAGCCACCTAAGTTTGGATCCACCGATACAACTTCATTTTCCTTTTCCTCTACCTGCATTTTAGGGCATGTAGAAATAGGACCTTACACGGGTAGGGTTTTGCATGGGAATTCTGAGAGATGGTATTAATAGGAATTTTATGTGCAAGACGATGGTATGCACACATGCTAGTGAGGCCGCTTCTTCCTTGGTTGCATGCCAGCGGCCACGCCGAGCACCTTTACAGGAGGCTCAAGACCCCGAGTCCGAGTCGGAGGTCATGATGGAGGACATGGAGAGTAACAATGCTACCAAAGACAAGCCAGTCCCCGGTGAGCCAATCAAAGAGGCCAGTACCACCACGAATGAGGAGGATGCCGAGCTAGTATACGATCACACTAGTTTTCGAAGGGATAAGGTCAGGCGCCGATACTTTTGCTACTATCACGAGCACAGGATCATCATCGAGAGGGGGCCACCATAAAGGAGTTCGACGAGCACGCACCAAGGGTACAGGCAATGTTGGATGCCCAGGGGTGGACTAACATGGTAGAGGATCACCGCCCTACGGTGGAAGCCATAGTGTGGGAGTCCTACACGAACCTCCACTAGAGGCGTGGTGACTAGTTCCGTACATGGCTTAGGGGGATAGCGATAGAGGTGACCCCTACACTCATCAGCATTATCACTGGAGCACCTTGTGTACATGACTCGGCTTACCCTTATCCAATCGATCATCTCCCCACTTGTGCCGACCTGGTAGCATGTTTCGCCGAGGGGCACCCTCTCCAGGTGGAACTAAAGGGAGAGGGTAGCTTTCAGATGAGTGACTTTAGCAACAATGTCCGGTGCATCTATGACATCTTGGCGTGTCGGGTACTCCCGATCATTAGCCACATGATGATCACCATAGAGAAGGCACGCTGTCTATATGCCCTGTTGATCGAGGCTCCCATCGACTATGGCTCCGTGGTTACTTTCACTATGATGCCAATCTAACTCTTGGACAAGGGTTTCATGTTGCCATACGGGGCCTTGATCACTCAGATTGTGGAGCACTTCAGGGTGGACATGACAAGGCTGAGAAGGTTTAGCTAGAGAAGGGGGCTATGGGTATATGCTTCCTTAATGTGAGTCAGGCTCACTTGCGGGAGGTGGAGCAGGAGTAAAGGGCGCAGCAACCGTGGAGACCAGCCCGAGTTGGTGGGGTACCTACTAGGATGGAGAAGCGCTTGGACCGCTTCGAGGCTTCACTTCGAAAGACGGGAGAGGCTCTAAAGGCGATGTAGTAGGGTAAAGCTGAAGATCTTGCCATCCTAGACCGGCTATGTGAGCACCTCATGGGGCCTTTGGACGTCAGAGACTATGACATCCACAACTCCAGTTTCAGCAGAGGCCAAGGGAGCCTTGGGGTGAGGGGGAGTCCTAGTGCCCGTGGGAGCCCAAGCACAAGAGGGAGCCCAAGCACGAGAGGGACACCGGTGCAAGCATCTGCAGAGCCGACTCTGAGGAGACAACCCCGCTTGTAGTTTTGATGTTGTTTGATGTTTATCTTCTAGGTGTTTATTTTTCTTTTCTTTAGTTAAGTCCACCGCGGTGGTGGCAATTTTGGAATGTATTTTGCTACGGCTTAAGTTCACCATTTTTATGGTGGCAATTTTGTCTTGTATGTGTATATCGATGACTGCTTGTGCATGTTGATATGATGGTATGCTATTTTCCTTAAGCCTTGAACTGCGAAACTTTTAACATGATTTATTTTCTCTTTCCAAATTTTGAATTTGCAAAACCTTTTTGAACGTTTTATCCTTGGTTTTGAAAGCTCTAAATTTTGAGGACGAAATTTCTATAAGGAGGGGAGAGTGTAATACCCCAATAAAAACCAACCTTTTTATTTGACAAAATCTTTTCCATAGGTGCAATCAACAAAGGTTTTCAATAAAGGTGTTTAACGGGACCCAAAACCCTTAGCGTTAACCTAATCACGCTTTGAACCTTTAGAAAAATAAATCCAGACACTAGCCCTTAGGAGGCGGATGTACGCTAGGCCTGGCGAGCGTACACTACTATCTGTAGTGCGGACGTACAAGGGGGAACCACTAAACGTACGCAATGCAAATAGTACAACAGACGTACGTGGAACCACCAGACATACTGTAGTGACCCAAATTTCTAACTAGGCATAAGTGGCTTAGTTGGGGGAGTTAATTTGGGCTTTAGGTCACTAAGGCTGCTAGAAGGATAATTCAGACTTTTTAGCGGACGACGCTAGGTTAGGCAGATGTACGCTGTTATCGGTAGTGCGGACGTACGCGGGGGGGACCATCGGACGTATGCTCTGCAAACCGTACTGGCGGACGTACGCGGGACCATCGGACGTACGCTACTTTTTGTATACCCTCTGGATAATACCTGGACGTACGAGAGAGCCTTTGAACCACTGGACAAGAACCACCAGACGTACGCTCTTTGGCCGAACGTCCATTGCTTTCTGGGCCTATAAATAGAGCCCTACCCCCTCGTTATTTTCACAGTTTTCAAAATGCCCCTAGGCTGCTAGTTTGTTTCCAGAGAGTTTCCAAGATTGTGAGTGTTTGGTAAGCGTGTGTACGCAAGAGTTTGCGAGTTCGGGACGTTCGTGAAGTGGAACTCTCGCGGTTTTGTTTCAAGGAGGTAACGTTCAATCCATAAGCTTTTGTTTACGCTGTTACGCTGCTTGGTTATTGTTTAGATGTAATGGTTAGCCTAGTTGCACCTCAAGACCCACTTGGGTTAACGTTCGGTTAAGTTTAACGTTGTTACGTTGCATGGAGGTTTAAGCTAGATTAAAAGGCTCTAGGTAGTACCCAGTAGCCTTAGGAGTCGGAAGATAGGCGGACAATGGAGAGAAAATGAGGTTCTCCCCGAGAACCCATACAGCGGATGTACGGTGTCGAGACCGGACGACGGCTTTGTTGCCACGGGGACGACGCACAGCCCGTGACGACGCACCGTGTGTGTGGGAAGCCCTCTTTTCGCCAAAAGTCCGATAGCTTATGTTTTCCTTGATTTAGGGTTGTTATAATAGGAATAGGACTAATAGAAGGTTTTTCACAGATTTGGAGAACTTGGATCATTTGGAGTTTTCAAAGACACGTATCGACCCAGGTGAGTTTTAACTCACATAATGCACATTGTTGTTTTCCATGCACTGCACGCCTATTTTGTGTACCAAGAAAATATGCATATTTTACAACTCTCACCGTTTGTACGTATTGCACATGAACTCTATCATTTTTTGGAAAAAAGTTGTGCTAAATCTGTTAACCAAGTGAGACTTGTAAAAGACATGCATGTAAAATACAGACAAGATAATTTGCATCGTATGACATGGTACACCGGTACGTGCGGTAGTAATGGCCATGGGCTTACTATACATGTTAGCTTTGTGGTCAAATGTGTGCGTTATGTGAGGGCTGTGGATCCATTGGTTTCGTGACCTTGATGCAACCATTCCCAATGGTTCGTCACTCACGACGGACGCCACTAGTTGGTGATCGTGCCACTAGTGTTACATACGGTATGTTGTGCAAATGGCAGGAAACTGGCATTGTATTATAGGTCCTCGACACATCAACCTCACGAGAATGAGTAATATCTCGAGTAGACCATATCGTTGAACTATGACAATTGTTGACACTATATGCATATATCATTCTTATACATATATCATGCATAAATAATCTGTCATGGAGAAACTGTTTTGTTCAATAAATACTTGAGTTCACTTACAAAACTGGCATGGGCATTATCTGCGTTAAAAATCACTAAGTCTTAGACTTACCCCTTTGTTTATGTCTTTCTCCATCATTTCGATTAATTGCAGTTTAGCTGCACTAGACGAAGATGTCATCGGAGGTTACGTGGGTGATTGCTCAGGACCTGATACGGGTAATTTTCGAGGACATGGATCCGGTTTGGCTTAGGACGATGTGGGAAGATGGAGGATCTGCCCATGCAGACATGATCGAGATTCTGATCTCGTTAGCTTTGTTAAAACTTAGATCTAGGCTTTGATCTGTTGATCTTTTGAGAACTATGTTGATGTAACATACATTTGGGTTGTATCTATTTTCCTAGTTGACCGATGGCGTACATTGATGACTACTTATTATGTTATGGACGTAGCATTTTATCTCTGGTATTGTTGTGTGGAGTTCTATTTACTTTCTTTTAAATCCCATAGTCTTGGTAAAGTCTTCCACTGCAGTTTTCTCGTTACGACGAGGAAAGTGATTTCCCGAAGGTCGTGTCTCGGAGGGACATGGCTGGGATGGCGCACCATGGGGTCAATTACTGGTTAATTGATATTCCCACTGGGCGAGGCGTCACACATACACTACTTTTTGGGGTACCCTTTGGGTAATACCTGGATGTACGAGACACCCTCTAGACCAATGTGCAAAGACCACCAGATGTACGCTAAGGTTGCCAGACTTCCGCTACTCTGTCAAAGAGTTGGTGGCAAATTTTCCCTATAAATAGGCTGTCCCACATCTCATTTCTCATGCCTGTTTCCTTCCCCTAGTATGCCTCTAGGCTACCAAAATCCTTTCCTTGAGTTTTGAGTGAGAAATTGATGAGAGTGAGCTTCAAAGAGGAGTTTCCGAGGAGGGGAGACCATGTCCGTGCTTAACTTCGGTATAAGCTCTATTCCTTTTGTGTTTAGCACTATTTTATCTTGTATTTCTACCTTGATGTGGTCTTCCAAGTGTTCATTAAACTTTCTTTAAAGATAATGATGTTTTCAAAGGATTTTCTCAAAGAACTGTTGTGCTGTGATTTCTTGTGTTGCATGTGTTGTTTTGCTAGCTTAGAAAAGGTTTAGGGGTTTATGAATGCCACTAAAAACATGCACTGTCTGAATCATAAAATGGTGTGCTTAACACACTGAGTGGACATACGCCATCGAGGCTGGACATATGGTCAGTGGGCAGAGCACTGGTTCTTAAGTTTCACACGTGTATGCTTAGGCTTTGCTATGTTTCTAGGTTTCATAAGGCTTAGAATAACGGTGTCTTGTATCTGTTATAACAGGAATTAGCTTGGTTGGAGGATTCAATCGAGTGCGCGAGATAAGTAGACACTTACACCCTTTTTACGTAAAACGTGAGATATGTCAGTTGACTAACTACATGTATGATATGAGCATGCCTACTTTCTGTAATTACTCGGTAACTGGGTTGTTAATTGAACTGTGAAGATGCATTGTAAGACATGGCACGCTGGTACTTGCGGTATGAATGGCCATGGGCTTACTATATAAACTACGTATTATGGTCAAATGTGTGTGTTATACGGGGATTTGGATCCATTGGTTTCGTGACCTTGGTGCAACCATTCCCAATTATTCGGTCACTATTGGACGAATGTCATTGGCTGATATGGGCCACTCGAGGCTGAACTCGATCGTGCCGCTAATGTTATGTACGATATGTTGTGCAATGGCTAAGGCACTGGCATTGTATTATAGGTCCCTTGGGACAGTACCAACCCTGCTGAGAATGGGTAATATCTCAAGTAGACCATTTATGTGTGGGAGTTATGGCTTATAATGCATTAGCCTTTTCTGTATTAAAACACTTAGGTAATTATCACCGATTTTACACCATAAGCTTTCAAAAGTCCTAAAACCTATTAGATGGTGTATTAGCGGAGGTAATGCCCTCTTTTTGGTTATTACTCAAATTGCACTACTTTTATTAATTAGGCTCATGTCATACCTAGGTGTGAGATTTACTTACTAAGTCGTTAGACTTATATGGGTATTATTCTCTAGGTAACCTGGTTTACTGCTATGGAAGTTGCAAGAGATGCTACTACTTGATTGGTTATGCTTTATTTATAATTACAGGTTTGTCTTTACTATCTAGTAACTCCATGTTCTTACTTGATGAATTATAATGACCCAAATAATTAACTAGGTATAAGTGGCTAAGTTAAGGGGATGAATTTGGGCTTTGGGTCACTAAAGCCACTTTAAGGGGTGATTTGGACTTTAGCGTGAACGTATACTAGGTTAAGCGGACATACGCTGTTGTTTTTAGTGCGGAGGTACAATGGGGGACCATCGGATGTACGCTCTGCAAATAGTATAGTGGACGTACATGGTACACTACTTTTTGAAATACCCCTTCATTAATACCTAAACATATGAGACACCCTTTGGACTGCTGTGCAAAAGTGTCGGGCGTACGCTAAGGTTGGTGGATGTCTGCTACTTTTCTGAGGAGTTGGTAGAGCCCCTTAACTATAAATACCCCCTACCCCCTATGTTTTCTCACGATCTCAGACACCCCCAGGCTACTAGCATATTGTTTGTAAGTGTTGGTGAGGTTTCGTGAGTGTTTCAATGCTGTTGAAGAAGGAACTCTTGAGGTTTCGCTTCACAAAAGGTAACGCTCAGTTGCCTAGATTTTTATTCGTCGTTATGCTGCTCAATTGTTGTTTTGTGTAGCTAGTTGTAGTCATTAACTTAGCTTAGTTACGCTTTAAATTTTGTTTAGGTTAGCGTTTTGTTAACTTAGTGTTGTTACATTGCATGCAGGTTATAATATGACTTAGGAAACCTTAGGGAGTCCTTAATAGCCCTATGAGTTGGAGGATAGGCAAAAAGTGGAGAGAAATGAGGTTCTCCCTGAAAACCTCAGAGCAGACGTTCGATCTCGAGACCAAACGTACGACCGACGTGTCATAGTGGATGTATGGCCCCAAGCCTGAACGTACGGCTAGAGTATGACAGGAATCCCTATTTTCACCAGCCGTTCTATAGCTCCTGCTTTCCTTACTCTAGAGTTATTTTAGTATAAGTATGACTAATAGAAAGTTTTCACAGATTTGGAGAACCCGGATCAGTCTAATTACTTGAAGACGCTTTTCGACCCAGGTGAGTTTTAACTCACATAATGTCCAATGTTACTTTTTCCATGCACTGTACGTCTATTTTGTGTACCAAGAAAACATGCATATTTTACAACTCTCACAGTTATACTTGTTGCACATGAACTCTGACATTTTGAGAAAAACATTATGTTAAAATGCTAATAAAGTGAGACTTGTAAAAGAATCATGCATGTAAAATACAAATAAGATAATTTGCATCGTATGACATAGTACACTAGTACGTGCAGTAGTAATGGCCATGGGCTTACTATACATATTAGCTTTATGGTCAAATGTGTGATTTATATGGGTCTTGGATCCAATGGTTGTTTGTGGCTGGCACAACCTTAATGGCGGTCACTACAAGACGAACATCATTAGCGGTGTGGGCCACCCGAGGTTGGACTTGGTTCTGCCGCTAGTGTTATGTATGGTATCGTGCAATGGCTAAAGCACCGGCATTGTACTACAGGTCCCTTAGGACAGCACCAATCCTACTTAAAAGGAGTAATATCTCGGGTAGATTATACCGTTGAACTATGTCTATTACTTTGTATCATATATATATATCCAATAGACAGAATAAATGATTGAATCCCAAAAGCATATTTTATTTTTTGACTTCCTCCAAAAACATTTCCCTTCTGACAATGTTCTAAATGTTGTCAAGAAGAATTTTGTTAAAGAAGAGAAGACAATTGTTAAGTCTTCTCATCCCCCTCTTGAAAATATTCTCATTGATTGTAAAGGAGTCACTGCCAAAGGTTCCCCTTTCAAATCAACCAATGATATTTATCAGGAAAATGGGAAAATTATTGAACAAAATAATTTTGTCAACCAATCTTTGTATACGATCGGACAATAGTTAGATCGTATTGAAGAAAAAATTTCCCCTGCTTCTCTCAAAGTTGAAAAACCTTTTATTTCTCTTCCTGAAAAAAGAAAATCTCTTGGTTTGAAAACTAATAGCCAGAAAAATATTGAGAAGATTGAAAAAATGCTTTTTGAATTAAAGGTTGACTAAGCTAGTACTTCCAATCCTCAAAAGATTGCTCTTCCTATTTCAAAACAATTTTTTTATTCAAACTTTTAATTTTCTCATGATTCTACTGATTCTGACATAAAATTACTTGAAGAAAATTTTGGAATGATTGATTTGGAGCCAAAACTCCAAAGAATTTTTGATAAATCAAAACCTGTAAATTTTACAAAAAATTGGTACTCTAGACCTACTCCTCCTGATTTATAATTTGAAGAAAGATTTCTCCAGTCCCAATTTTCTGTTTCCTCTGATAAATTGTATGAATGGAATATTGATAGTTTGTCTGAACAAGAATTGATGAATAAAATGAATCATATGTCTATGGCTACTAATGCCTATGACATGAATCAAAATTTAAGTCAATCAGAAATTGTTGATTTGCTTGCTATTGGATTTTCTGGAACTTTTCAAAATTGGTGGGACAAACATCTCACTGAAGATCCCAGAGAAGAAATTAGAAAAGCTATCAAAAAGGATGAAGATGACATATCCATTTTTGATGAAAAGATTGGTAGAGGTGAACTAGATGGTGTTAATTCTTTGGTTTATATCATTATCAAACATTTTATTGGTACTCCTTCTAATATTACTTCTCGAATTTTTGATTATTTGAATAATCTTTGTTGTCCTACTATGTCTGATTATAGATGGTATCAAGATGTTTTTCTTTCTCGTGTTATGGTTAGGGCTGATAGTCAAAGACCTTATTGGAAAGAAAAATTTATTGATGGATTACCTTCATTATTTGCTCACAAAGTTAAAAATGAATTGATCAATACTGACACTAGTTTAATTAATTATGAAAATCTCACTTATGGTGATTTTTTTTTCTATTGTTAAAAAACTTGGAATCAAAATGTGTATCAATCAAAAAATAATTCGACAACGATTAAAAAATGCTAAAAAAAGCTAAGTATGAAATGGGTAATTTCTGCGAACAGTTTGGATTGCCTCCTATTGCTCCATCTTGGAAACATTGGAAGAAATCTGATAAGGTTTTCAGAAAGAAACTTGCTCCATATTACAATAATTACAAGAAAAGAAAATTTAATAAGCCTTCAAAGAGTTTTTCTAAAAAACCCAAAACAAAGAATTCTAAATTTGAAAAATATTTTTCAAAAGGAAAATGTTTCAATTGCGAAGGATCAGGACATTTTGCTGATAAGTGCCCTAAACCTCCCAAAAGGATTAAAAAAGAACTTAATGCTTTAAACATTGAAGAAAGTGAAAAAGAAAACATTTTTAGAATTCTTCAAAACAATGACTTTTCTGATTTTTCTTTTGAAAATGATTTTCTCACTTCAGATGATTCTGATTATCATTCAGCTACTGAATTTTTTGAAGATGATGTTAAGATTGGATGTTTTGATTCTTGCTGCAACAAAACAAAAACTTGCAATGTTTTGACTAAAAATGAAGAACAAGAAAATTTATTAATTACTCTTATTTCAAAAATTGAAGATGCTGAATTAAAAGAATAATACCTTAAAAAAATTAAGAAGACTATTATGAAAAACACTGACAAACCTCCCAGATCCAAGATCTCTCTTGATAAAACCTTGGAAAGATTTCCTAAACAAAAAAGAAAATCTCATATTTACAGCATGAGATCAGTAATATTAAGAAAGATATTGTTGAATTTAAAAAAGATTTACAAGATGTTAAAACTAATAACAAAAATTTAGAACAAGAATTTTTAATTTCAAAACTTAAAAATTGTTTTTAAGAAAATAATTCTGATAATGAAAATAACAGATCTGAGCATTCCTATGAAGCAGAATCCAACAATAATTTGATTTCCAATGATGTCAGGATTATCAGTTTGATTAACAAAGTTGTTCTCCCAAATAGTATGCTAAAGCTCATATTGTTGTTGCCCAAGATTATTCTTTTGATGTTATTGCTTTGATTGATTCTGATGTTGATTTGAATTGCACTCAAGAAGCACTTATCCCCATTAAATATTTTTAAAAATCCACTGAAAATTTGAATTCTGCCAGTGGAAGCAAATTGTAAATTAAATATGAATTGAATAATGTTCATATTTGCTAGAATAATGTTTGTTTTCACACTCCTTCTGTTTTGGTTAAGAATATGACTGATAAAGTGATTCTTGGAATTCCTTTTATTTTTATGCTTTATCCTTTTACAGCTGAGGAAGATAGAGTGTCACAGTTAAAATGGGTGTCCCAATTTAATTTCATTTTCTTTAAGATTTGAAATTGATGTCAATCAATTAAATCTCAATTTGATTTCTACTAAGACTAAGCAATTGTACTTCCTTAAACAAGAAGTTAAATACAAAAAGATTGCTGAACAACTTTCTGATAAATTGTTGCACAACTTTCTACTTTTAATAACAAGATTGTTGACACTGTTTGTTCTGAACTTCCTAATGTTTTTTGGCATAAAAAGAAGCATATTGTTTTTTTGCCTTATGTCAAAGATTTTTCTGAAAAAAAGATTAATACTAAAGCCAAACCCATTCAAATGAATGCTGAAATTTTAGATTTTTGTCAAAAAGAAATTGCTGATTTGCTTACAAAGGGAATTATTCGCAAAAGTAAATCCCCTTGGTCTTGTGCTGCTTTTTATGTTAGGAAAATGCTAAGATTGAAAGAAGAGTGCTTAGATTAGTCATTAATTACAAGCCCCTCAATGATGTGCTAGAATGGATTAGGTACCCTATCCCTAACAGGAAGGACTAAGTCAACTGTCTGAGTGATGCTTTAGTTTTCTCCAAATTTGACATGAAGTCCGGGTTTTGGCAAATCCAAATTGATGACTATGATAGGTATAAGATTGCCTTTACTACCCCATTTGGTCATTATGAGTGAAATGTTATGCCTTTTAGATTAAAGAATGCTCATAGTGAATTTCAAAATATTATGAATGATATTTTCAATCCTTTCACCCATTTCACTATTGTTTACATTAATGATATTCTTATTTTCTCCAAATCCATTGAGGAACATTGGAAACATTTGAATTCTTTTCTGGACACTATTAAACATAGTGGCCTTGTTGTTTCAGCAAAAAAGATTAAACTTTTCCAAACTAAGATTAGGTTTCTTGGTTTTGATATTTCTGATGGCCAAATACGCTCGATTAATAGAGCCATCCAGTTTGCTGATAAGTTTCTTAATGTCATCATTGAAAAAACCCAACTTCAAAGATTTCTTGGTTCACTGAATTATATTGCTGATTTTTACAAAGATTTACGAAAATATTATAAACCTTTGTTTGATAGATTACAGAACAATCATTCACCCTAGACTGATGTCCATACTTCCATTGTCAAACATATTAAGGTTCATGTTAAAACTTTGCCTTGCTTAGGTATTCCTTCAGACAATACTTTTAAAATTGTTGAGACAGATATCTCTGAAATTGGTTTTGGAGGAGTTCTGAAACAACTTGTTTCACTAGGATCTCCTGAACAAATTGTTCAATTCCATTCTGGATCCTGGAATTCTACGCAATCTAATTATAGTACTATTAAAAAAGAAATTATTTCTGTTGTTTTATCCATTACAAAATTCAATCTGATTTGCTTAATCAAAGATTTTTGCTGAGAATTGATTGCAAGTCTACAAAATACATATTGAAAAAAGATGTTAAAAATATTGCATCCAAATAGATTTTTGCCTGATGGCAAGCAATTTTGAGTGCTTTTGATTATGATATAGATATATTAAAGGTTCTAATAATTCAATTCTGATTTTCTTACTCGTGAATTTTTACAGTGCCACCATGGCAAGTAAAAAAGATAAAGGAAAGATTGATTCCAAGGCTTTGGTTTAAAAACTAGAGTCTACTCCTTTTCTCCTTGTTATTTCTGACCCTCCTATTTACATTAGTCTTCCTTCTTCCCAACACCTATTTTCTATTGAAAAGAATCATTCTCATATTAAATCCCAGGCATTGGTCTTTCCTATTTTCCCCGAATTTCCATTGGATTCCTAAACATCCCCAAAAGAATCTAGCCTATTATACTAATATATTAATTCAAACTAAATCTGTTCATTTCAAACCTATTTTTTGCAAAACTTCTGATTCCCCAAAACTTCTTGGTAATATTGCATATTTTGTCAAATTCATTTCTGAAAAAGATTGGGGAGCTCATCCTTCTACTCTGAGACCTTTTGTTAATTATGTTATTCCCTATTCTTATTATGATTATATCGATGCCTGGTCTAAATTCATGCTTTTCCAGACTCCTAAATTTAATCATTTCTTGTTCCTTAATTTTGACAAAAATTTTAAAGGCACTCTTCCTCTTGGTTCCTCCAGTGGTGGAAACAATTTGGCCTTATTCCAAACATTCTTCCTCCCCAACTTGTTGATGCCTTCCATATCTTCAAGATTCATCTCAATTATAAAGATTTTGATTCTAATTTCCCACCTATTTTGCATTTTGTTAAGAATTACAAAATTCCACGGTTTTGAAATGGAATTATGTCATGAAGGGCGCCAGATTGAAAGACATTGGTTTCAAGCGATTTCTTGGTTCTGAATTATATTGCTGATTTTTACAAAGATTTACGAAAATATTATAAACCTTTGTTTGATAGATTACAGAACAATCATTCACCCTAGACTGATGTCCATACTTCCATTGTCAAACATATTAAGGTTCATGTTAAAACTTTGCCTTGCTTAGGTATTCCTTCAGACAATACTTTTAAAATTGTTGAGACAGATACCTCTGAAATTGGTTTTGGAGGAGTTCTGAAACAACTTGTTTCACTAGGATCTCCTGAACAAATTGTTCAATTCCATTCTGGATCCTGGAATTCTACGCAATCTAATTATAGTACTATTAAAAAAGAAATTATTTCTGTTGTTTTATCCATTACAAAATTCAATCTGATTTGCTTAATCAAAGATTTTTGCTGAGAATTGATTGCAAGTCTACAAAATACATATTGAAAAAAGATGTTAAAAATATTGCATCCAAATAGATTTTTGCCTGATGGCAAGCAATTTTGAGTGCTTTTGATTATGATATAGATATATTAAAGGTTCTAATAATTCAATTCTTGATTTTCTTACTCGTGAATTTTTACAGTGCCACCATGGCAAGTAAAAAAGATAAAGGAAAGATTGATTCCAAGGCTTTGGTTTAAAAACTAGAGTCTACTCCTTTTCTCCTTGTTATTTCTGACCCTCCTATTTACATTAGTCTTCCTTCTTCCCAACACCTATTTTCTATTGAAAAGAATCATTCTCATATTAAATCCCCGGGGCAGTTGGCCCTTTCCTATTTTTCCCCGAATTTCCATTGGATTCCTAAACATCCCCAAAAGAATCTAGCCTATTATACTAATATATTAATTCAAACTAAATCTGTTCATTTCAAATCTATTTTTTGCAAAACTTCTGATTCCCCAAAACTTCTTGGTAATATTGCATATTTTGTCAAATTCATTTCTGAAAAAGATTGGGGAGCTCATCCTTCTACTCTGAGACCTTTTGTTAATTATGTTATTCCCTATTCTTATTATGATTATATCGATGCCTGGTCTAAATTCATGCTTTTCCAGACTCCTAAATTTAATCATTTCTTGTTCCTTAATTTTGACAAAAATTTTAAAGGCACTCTTCCTCTTGGTTCCTCCAGTGGTGGAAACAATTTGGCCTTATTCCAAACATTCTTCCTCCCCAACTTGTTGATGCCTTCCATATCTTCAAGATTCATCTCAATTATAAAGATTTTGATTCTAATTTCCCACCTATTTTGCATTTTGTTAAGAATTACAAAATTCCACGGTTTTTGAAATGGAATTATGTCATGAAGGACGTCAGGATTGAAAGACATTGGTTTCAAGCCAAATTATGGGACAAAAGCCCAAAAATTGATGCCATTGTCAATAATGTTAAAGGATTAGCCCAAGCTTCTAAATCTCCGGCTTCACTTCAAATTTCTCCTCATGGTACTCCTTCAAGCTCTTCAAACATTTCCAAAAGGAAAGAATGGATTGAAACCTTTCTTGACTTTCTGGATAATAGTTATGATGAAGATGAAGAAAAGAATTGCTGAAGATTTTCTCAAGATTTTGTTCAACTTCACTACTGAAGATTTACCCAAGATTTTGATTCAACTTCATTGCTGAAGATCTACCCAAAACTTTGTTCAGCTTCACTGCGGAAGATTTGTCCGATTTCAAGATTTTCCTGTTGAAGATCTTCCTCAAGATTTTCAAGACTTTTTCCAAGAATTCAAGATTTTCCCTAGGATTTTCAAGATTTCAGACCACTTTGAAGATATGAATGCTAACACTTTGGTTCTGCAGAGATTCAAGATTTCGAGATTTTACTGTTCTCTTTTTATTGTTCACTTTCTACTATTCACCCGCATGCTTGTACTTTTATTCTCTAAATGTATTTGGATGATTCCTATAAATAGAGGACTCCCCTACCATTATAATGCAGAAGCTTTCATACCTTTGAATTCTTTTGCCAAACCTTGCTTCCTTTGCTTCCAACTTTGTAACCAACTTCCTACTTTGTTTCTTAGTTCAAGTTTCCTAGTTCCTTTTCTTCTTCTTCTACTGTTGTAAGTATGTTTCTAGGACTTCAATAATATCTTCAGTTTATCTAGTTTATTTTCAGTTACTTTCATATTATTACTTGAATACCACCATATTGGACGGTTCTATTGCTTTCTTTACATTACTGCAATTTATATTCTGCAATACCGCCTACACGGCTAGTTCTACTGCTTTCTGTTATTTTCAGTACTACATGGGCATTGCGTATATCACTCATAATATAGACTGTTATAATGGAACTGTCATTTTCTTTATAAAAACATCTGAGTTTATTACTAAATTGGCATGAGCATTGCGTTAAAATCACTAAGTTTTAAACTTACCCTTTTATTTATGTTTCCCTCATCATTACGAATACTTGCGCAGTTTAACTGTATTAGAAGAGGATGTTGTCGAAGCAAACTTGAGTGATTACACAGGATCTGATACAGGTCATTTTTTAGGACTTGGACCCCATTTGACTTAAAACCATGTGGAAGGATAGAGGCATTGCTCATGCGATATGATTGAAATTTTAATCTCGTTAACTCTTTTTAAGCTTAAATCTAGGATGTGATCTGTTGATCTTTTTGAGAAATAATGATGTTATGTTTATTTATGGTATGTATCTCCTACTTGATAATGGTTTGATAATCAATACATTTGATGTTTATCTATGTGATGGTGATGTTATCATATTTTTCTCGTGTATTTTGTGTAATATTTTATTTACTATTTCTTATTCTCTTAATCTTAATAAAGTTTTTCGCTGCAACTTTCTCGTTACCACAAGAAAGGTTGAAATTCCTGAGTCTTATTCTGTGAGGGATAGGGCTGAGAGGCAAATCCTGAGATCGATTACTAGATAACTAATTTGCTCATACGGGTCGTCATAGCTATTATGACCATTTAATTTGCACAAAAAGGAGGAAATTAATTCTGCTATAACATTTAAAATTGGTGTTCACCACTAATAGAGACATTGTCAATATTTTAGTAGTTTGAACTTTAAAGGGATATAGTCATAATTAAAAGTTTAGAAAAACATTATGAATTGGCCAGTAATTTGAATGATATTTTTTCATTCAATTTTTCTCATGGGAGGGTTCCCAACCTGCAATTTTCCAAGAACTCCTTGCTTTTTTGCACGCTCCCCGCCTTCAAGTCCATTTGCCACAAAAATCAGCACCGCTAAAGAATGTTCAAGATCAATTATCTTTTAATAAATAAATAAATAAATTATACTGTACGTCTTGTTTGGACTCGCCCACGTACGGAAGGCATTACTGAAGAACAGAACAACATTCTTAAAAGAGGCTTTTTTTAAGCTCCGATAAATGGGAGATAGGATCTTAACAAATCTATACCATACAATTTGTCAACAAAAATAAAAAATCTTATTTTGTTCAATTCCGAATTTCCGAGAAATAAGATGGAGACTGAAAATCACTATAGGGTTGCAATCACTTTACAAATCTATGAACTTTCTCTGTAATTTGCTGGTTTTTTCTTACTGTTGAGTTAATTTCAGAGTTTTTTTTTAACAAATTTCAAATCTTATTATTAATAAAATAAAAATGATAAAGTTACAACTTAAACTCAATTAAGACCCAACTTTTTTCTTTAAGTGTCAACTTTAAAAAAAAAAAAAATCCTTTAGTGAAAGAAAAAAAGCGTTTTAAGCTATAAATTAAATTTAAAATAAAAGAAAAATTAGATTTTTATTGGGTTTATATTATTATTGTATCACATCTCTTAATAAAATGTTCCAACTTCACAAGAATAAAATTTCAAAATAAGTAGAAATTCACAAAAAAAAACTTGTAAAGTTTTATCTCATAAAAATAAACAATCAATGATTAACAAAAACAAAAATAAATATCAAAAAAAAAAAAAAAAAACATAAGAGGGTCCACAAAGCTGTAAGTTCCGAAAGAGCCAAAGGCTTCCCAAGCTCTTAAACAAGGCCGTACAGGCCACTCACCACCTGCCACCACATTACCTGGAAGTTTCTCTGCTCCCACTAAAACGCCGTAGCACGTGTCAGAGGGCGCCCACACACGTTAAAACTGGCGCTGTGGCTCACGCGTTTTAACATACATACCATACCAATATACCATAACCATACAACATCATGATCATCATCATATATGGCCACGTTATGAGAACACTCTCTCTCTCTCTCTCTCTCTCTCTCTCCCCCCCCCACTATAAATAAGGAGCTCGCCCTGCGTGTTTCCCTTCCCATTCGGTGACGGAACCAAGCAAATCTCTCACACTGTCACACACACAAAAAAGAAGAAGCAAATCAAACAATGGGGAAGGTGAGCTGACTCGCCGACAAAACTAGCTCTTGAGAGTTATTTCTTTGTGTAGATCTCCCGTTTTGTATATGTTAATGAGGGTGTTGGTTTTTTTTTTCGTTGCAGAAGAAGAACAAGAGCAACGGCGCCCAGAATACGAACGGGAAGGAGAACGTGAACGAGACGAAGAACGAGAACGAGAACCAGAAGAAGGAAAATGGCGAGGGAGAGAAGACGAAGAAGGAGGCGGGTCCGGTTCCGGTGGTGTTGAAGATCCCCATGCATTGCGACGGCTGCGCTGGCAAGATTATACGATGCGTTCGCAGTTTTGAAGGTCTATCTCTCTCCGATTTGAGCAAATCGTGTGCTTTTTCATATTCTCTCTGTTTTCTGATTTTGCTGTTCTTGACATTGGGAAGAAGATTTAGCATTGGGCCCTTATCTGCCTTGTTTGTTTACTTGAATATGTTAGAAGACTTATCAAATGACTTGCAAGTGTTTGTTTCTTTCTTCTCTGCTCTTTATCTGCCTTTCTCTTTGGGTTTTTTTCCAACAGATATTTAGTGAGATTTCGGATTTCCTCCCTGTTATTTGGATTTTGTTTCCCTTCCTTTTTCGTGTGGTTCACATGCCAGTCCTCTGTTTCCAACTTCCCATTAAATTTCGAGTGATTTCCGAAACTACCCTTGGATTCCCATTCCAATCGCCCAAACAGATTCGAATGAATTTGGTTAGGATTCCTGGGAAGTAACGTTGTTGGTCTGATTGCTTGTTCAGGCGTGGAGACGGTGAAGGCGGACCCGGAATCCAGCAAACTGACGGTGGTCGGGAACGTGGATCCGACAAGCCTCCGGGACAAGCTTGCCGAGAAGGCCAAGAAGAAGGTGGAGCTGCTCTCCCCGCAGCCCAAGAAGGACAACAAGGCCGACGACAAATCCGACCAAAAACCTGAGAAGAAATCTGACGAAAAAAAACCCAAAGAGGTAATCCACTGGTCCCCGCTTACCGTGCGCCCCTTTCTTTTTAATATTATTAACCACTTGACGCTCCGCCTGCGCCGGTGCTTCTGGTGGTGTTGTATTTTAACAATTAACACGCTGCGCAATTTAGCATTTTTCACGCTGTCTTTCAAATTGATTGGAGTATCAGTGCCTGATGTTTGTTTCCTTGCGATCACGTGGGGACGCTTTTTTTTTTTTTTCTTTTTGTCTTGCGATTCAACTTTTTTCTTTCGTTTGTTCTTTGTTGCTGTGTTTTAAATTTGATTTAATTTAATTTAATGGGGGCAGCCACCGGTGACGACGGCGGTTTTGAAGGTGGTTCTACACTGCCAGGGGTGCATGGACAAGATTCACAAGACTGTTATGAAAACTAAAGGTGAGGTTATCGTTCCCTTAAGTCTTAACCCCGTTCCGTTAAGAGTCACGGTGCCATTAACGCCGAAAACTGATATTAAATTAATCATTAATGGAAGTGAAATTATTGACAAGAAGACGATTTGGTTGATTGTAGGTGTGTCGAGCATGGAGGTTGACAAACAGAAAGAGCTGGTGAGCGTGAAGGGTACCATGGATGCCAAGGCCCTAGCTCAAAGCCTCATGGACAAGCTTAAGAGGCAAGTGGTTGTCGTGCAACCAAAGAAGGAGAAAGAAGGGGAGGGTGAGAAGAAGGATGGCGATGGTGGTGGTGGAAAGAAGAAGGGCGGTGGCGGAGGAGGAGGAGATGGCGGGCAGGAAGAAGCTGGTGGTGGTGTTGTTAAAGGTGATCAAGGGAATAAAATGATTATGGCACCACCCGGGTACGGGAACATTGGGTATGGGAATGGATACCCATACCCCCCATACCCGTATGGGAATGGGCATGGGTATGGGTATGGGCATGGAGGGTTTGTGGAGGATCATTTGCATGCCCCGCAAATGTTCAGCGACGAAAACCCCAATGCCTGCTCTATCATGTGAGGGAAGAGTGGGGAAGATCAAATATATGAAAGAGAAATGTAAATAAAGAGAGCAGACAGAGTAGTAGGTGATGGAAAGACTGGGTGGGTGGGTGGGTTTTTAAGGCTTGACCCAAATGGTCTGCCCCGGTTGTCGGACTGAGGAGGAGTTAATTTTTTTTTTTTTTTGGTTCAGTCCCAATAGCTAGTTGGACAGTTGTTGAATATTCAGGATATTATTATGTTTTACTTTATGTTGTTCATCAGTGACGTTATATTGATTCTGATAAATACAAGTGTTATTTTGTTTTACAAATCCGATGAAGATCTTCATCAATTTTTTTTTTTAAAATTGTTAGTCAGTTTTTTTAAAATTTTAGTCATTAAAATAATTTAATGATTCAAAATAAAACATTTATTTTTTTTAGTGGATAATATATATTTCAAGGTTGAATTTCAAAATTTAAAATTTAAAATTTATCTTTTTTATATTAAATGAGTATTTAATTTTGAGTCATTAGATTTTTTAATGGTTGAAATTTTAAAAAAAAATTGGCTAATAATTTTTCAAAATTACTGGAGATCTTGTATCCTTACAAATCAACTTTGTGGACGAAAAACTTTGTGATATTTAGGGTCCGTTTGGGAGTGTGTTTTTAAAAAAATAATCTGCGTTTTAAAACCAAATCGCAATTTTGGAGTGTTTGGGATTGCGAATTTGAAATCACAAATTTTAAAATCGTGAAAAAATCTACGATTTCAATAAGCTGACTAGGTGATGCTTATTTGAAAAAGTGCGAATTTAAACCAAAATCACGATTTTACTTAAAAGGTAATATTTACCTATTTGGTCTGAAATCGTAATTATATGCTAATTTTATCCAAACATTCGATTGAAAAAAAAAATATTTTTTTGCCTGTTTTACCAAACACATGCGATTTTAAAAAGTGACGATTTTAAAAACACAATTTTTAAAAACGCAATTTTTAAATCGCACTTTCAAACGGACCCTTAAGCAGTCCGGTGGTCTACTTTTTGTTAGACACTTATGACTTATCTAAATCATCATAGGCTGGCAACAGTTAAACTGAAAAAAACAAAAGAAAGAAAAGAAACATCGGTCAGGATTCCATCAATATGCCACCTAATTATTAACATTTAATATTATCGAGTATATGCAATTTGTTGGATGCATGATCTGGAATATTCTGGAGAATATATTATTTATAATTGAATTTCTTCTTTTATTTAATCTTGTAACACGCCCACCCTTGTACCAACGTGACATGCCGTGTCCCTCCTTAATTTACTTGGAATTAATCAAATAATAATGAGCAACTTTACACTTATAAAACACTTATGAACTTGCACCTTTATGGCAATGGAAAACTGTTACTAATAAATATTGAGCAAACATTCTTTCATGTATTTGATAGGTCACAAAATTGGCCCATATTTTTCTTCGGCTGTATTTAAAGTGTAGCTACCATACTTGATGCCACGTGGTGTGTTGCCTATAGCAACCGTGGGCCCCCCAGTGTTGTACAAGGACAAGCTACCCAGTACCCACCCAAGGGGCAAGGCGTCAGGCGTATATACACATAAATATATATTTTATTTGGCACGACCGACGGGCCGAGCCATGAACTGATGAACCTGCAAACACGCCCCTACTTTTTCTTTCTTTCTTTTTTTTTTTTTTTTTTGGGTGTCCTACATTCCTACTGGTACGCGTCGTGTTGGGTGTCCTTTGGTGACCGTAGAGGTGTGCTGACAGGCAGAGGTAGAGAGGCACAGCTATATTTGATTCTCTTTTCTGTCGTCCCAAAAACCCACCGTTTAGTGCTTCTTTTTGTCGTCGTCCTTCATCTCCAACGTTGCGTTTCCTGGAAAGTACGTCCATAGTGATAGTGAAAGTGGGGTTTGAAAGCCCCACTGCGACGTACGCTACGCCACACCACAATTTACTTATTTCTTTCCCCGTTTGCTATAATTCTCTATTTTCTCCTGCTTCACCAATAATGATACGTCCCTTTTTGCCTATCCAATTAAGCGGACGGAAAGTATAAAATTTACTTGGACATACCCGTTTCATATTTACCTTTCTCATATTTGTTAATTATCTCAATTATTAATAATTTGAACAACAAAATTATTAATATTTCTTTTAAATAAAGAAAAAACAAATAACCCTTGTTGAAATAAAAATTGACCCCTAATCCTTATTTCAACCCTTTTTTTTTCTTCTTTCCATGAGAAAATCGTATCTCAAACTGCTGTTTGTGGTGGCCTTTTTCTTGGAATGTGAGTCAAGCTCAAATGGGAATTTCTTTTGGCTTATTTTTAGTAATTTTAAGATTTTTTTTATTTATTTGACATGTCTACACAAAAAAGAGAAAAGATTCGAACTAATGACTTTTGCTTTATAAAATATGGTTCATAATCAATTGACCTACCTAATAGAAACAATAATTTTATGATATATTTGCATTGTATTGGTTTTGGGTGTTTATTGCTTTGTCCACCCATATTTAGTGTTTGTTTTTAATGCACCTTTTCCCTTCTCCTTTTCTCATTGTACTACTAGCTTTAAAAAAGAAAAGAAACAAAAAAACATAATCATAATATGGGTATTAGCAAAAAGCGAAATGCCTAATTCATTCCATATAAGAGGAGGGATAGACTAATTCATTCTCCAAACATAATAAATCAAACTTGTAAAATCAATGGAATACTTGGGGCTACTTCCCCAAGCTATTAAGAAATTATTTTTCGCCTTTTTTTTGTAAAGGTTGACTGAGGTTAGTTAATATAGAATTTTAGGAGAAAAAAAGATTAATAAAGAAAGAAAATCTAGTGCTTACTTTATAGTCTATTATTACTACCTGAGACCCATAATCAAATATCATAGAAGTGAGGGTTTGTATGACAAAAAGAGCCACACATTATCTAGGCTATTTATTGTAGGTGTCCATCATGCCCCTAGACAATTGTGAACGTGTGAATCATGATGACGATGAGGGTGTTATGCATGTATGTGATGTGATGCACATTATAATGCCACATGTATCATGGCACAACTTTCTCGGTTTCCTTTGTTTTGTCTGCCTTTGTGAAAGAAGCATGAACCTTCCAGCTACCACAAAGAGTGGGGGCAAAACATTTGCCAACACTTTCCTATTATCACATTAATATTGGCAAGGGTTACATACTTAATTTTTCTTATGATTTTAGCACTTTATTTTTAAAGTTTTATTTGGATCACAAAAAGTACCTATAATTTTAATAAAGACGGAGATGAGATGGTACTTCCGTTAAAATTTCGTTCAAAACTTAACGAAATACCATATTAGTACCAATCAAATGTCGTTACGTGTCATTTAATTAATTTTTTTAAAAAAATTAAAACCGTGTCACTAGATAAAAAATCGCCTGACCGACAAAAGAAATCTCAAGTAGCTCTAGAAGGTTTTACAATATCTCTCCCAACCCTTGGCTCCATGGGGTGCCCAAGCCGCTCCCAATGTGCCAAGGGGGTGGTCAAAACCGCCGCCAAATGGCCAAAGGGATGGCCCCTATTTTTTTAAAAAAATATATATTTTTTTAAAATTTTAATTTTTTTATATTAATTAAATAAAATATTGCGACATTTGATTGATGCTGATGTGATATTTCGTTAAATTTTAGACAGAATTTTAACAGATGTATTATTTTTGTCTTAATCAAAATTGCAAGTACCTCTTATGATCTAAATGAAATCGTAGGGAACAAAAAAATAAAGTGCTGAAACTTTAGGAGAGTTAAGTATTTAACCATGTTGGAAATCATCACATAAATTGTCCAGTGATCAATAGGAAAGAGACACGTGTGTAGGAGCAAAAAAATACAGAGAATACAAGAACATTCTAGCCCCTCAACGACGTCATAAGTGGTCAACCTCATTGAATAATGACATAATTAATAATTAATTTGGGATTAAGTGGGTCTGCTTTTCGCATATTCAGTAAATTTGAGATTCCAAATCCATGTGACCAAAGGGGTTTCTTTTCAACGTTTTTCCTTTAGACGTGATGATCATTGCATGAGCTCAACCCCATGTGAGTAGAAGTGGGGCATGCCAAAAAGAGGATTAAAGGAAATAAAGGCCATTTCTTCATGGAAAAGTCCTTTTCCGCGGGCATCTATAAATAGTTTACACTCTTCGAGTTTAAAAAATGACCCTCTCTTTTCCATATCTTATCTATGACTTTTTCTTCCTTAATTTCCCGGTTAAGTTTTCTGCAGATGGCAACTTGTGTTCATGTGCAGGTTTAGAATATATTGGGTTTGTGTCGGGTTACTAGGCTATGTAAAGAATTATCGGTTATTATGTTATGTGTCGGGTTTGAGTTGTGTCGATACATGCGTATAAGACTATATAGGTCAATTCAAACTCGATCCAATTAATTAAACGGATCAAATTTTATTAAATTATCACAAGTCCCAAAAGCTTAAGTTGATAGGATAAGATAAATTTAATCATTTAATCATTAATTAATTATACTATTTTTCACGTGTGGACTCAAAATCTCTTTTAATTGGTGAAACACAACATGTAAAATATTTAATTTTAAGTGGAAATGAATTGACGGGGTCAAGATTTAATCTCACGACCTTTGACTTTAATATCATGTTAAATTATCACAAAGCTTTCAACACTAACCTTTAATTTTGTGTTGGAATCTTATATAATCAATTTTGGACCTACTGGTAAATTCATGCACGCATTGGCCGTAATGATTGCTAGAGTGGAAGGCATAAAGCTCTTTTTATTTGTTGGAGATGATGGTTCACATGTAAAAGCAAAATACATGACCTACATGATTCCTGCCATGGATGCAATAATCTGGATCATGGGTTTTTCTGATTGCACTGGGGATGTTGTCGGGTTTGATATGTCAAAATATATGGTACGATGTTCATGTTCTGTTGGTTCATGACTCTCCCCGCCACCAAAAGAACAAGAAGAAAAAAACAAGAGTTATATATATATATATATATATTGAAGTTGATAATTTATATATGCCCATGCATGCATATAAATTCATTGAAGGTCATGATTCATATGATAAAAGAGGTGGGATTGTGATGTAGGACAATAGATTCACTTTTCATGAATTTGGTTATGTTTTATTAGCTTTTCTAAAGTGTCTTTTTTTTTTTCATAATTAATAAATTTGTTAAGAATTCTTGTTCATTAAAAATTATAAGTCTTTATTTGTAATAATTATATATAAATCATAATCCTCAATGATTAGAAGTCCTTATGTAATTGAACTAAGATTTAAAGTATTTTTAGGATTTGAATTTGTATCTTTACAAAGGCATGTTATAGACTTATTTTTATGGGAAAACTTCACTTACTATCTCGGATCTTTCATCATTTTTGCAATTATATACTAAAACTTAAAAAAGTGTTAATTTATTGTATTCATCTTTCAATTTTATTTTTTTCAATTTAACAATCCGCTAGGATTTTCATTATATCCTAAAGGAGGGGGTCAAAATTTCTAAAATACCCCTTATTTTTTAAAGGAAAAAAAAAAGAGAAAAAATTGCAAGAATTTAGGTATTGGTCAGGATTTAATGAAATTTACAAAAGTACCTACGCTTCAATCTTTAAACAATTTTTTTTTTATTGGTATTTTGGAAGTTTTGTTAATATCTAATGGAAAGCCCTAATGAAATGGTGAAATTGAAAAAAGATTGAAAAATAGATATACTAAATTGATACCTTTCAAAATTAAAGAGTATGATTACAAAAGTTTTGATAAGTGATGTTTTCCATTTTTAGAAGAGATATGATACAGCCACAACATAGATCTAACAAAAACCTAACTTTTCTCCTACGTAACATTTAAAAAAAAAATTTAAAAAAAGAACAAAATTGAATTCAAAACATTAAAATTTAATTTTAATTTTAATTTTTTAAATAACACATAGAGATAAATTAGGTCTATGTTGTGACTTTAACATTTTTCTTTTTAGAATCCTTTAGATCGAGTGATTGTGCATAACTCAATCTGTTGATTGATCCCCACCTTCCACTAAAATTAGATATCATCAAAATCAACTCTCCAATGGGAAATCATTGAAGATCCCATTTACAATAAGGGCTTATTTGGAGTTGCGTTTGAAGAACCTAAAATGTTTTAACATTTAAAAAGTCTGTTCGAAGAAAAAAGTAATTGTTTGGAAAAAATTAAAAGCTCTTTTAAGGCTCCAAAAAGCCTAAAAATGATCAAAACGCACTTTTGACAAAAGCTTAAAAATGAAGATTTTGTCCAAAAATTCTTTTTGACTTAAAAATTATATTTTTCAAATGTAATCCTAAACAGACTCTAAGACTATTTACAATTAATCATCATAAAAATAAATAATCGTCAAATGAGGAGAAAGATTGAACAAGTCAGAATTCTTCGATCTCAAGTACCACAAACATGGATCCTTCATTATTTTTGGAGTTTTTGCACTTTCAACCCAAATTAAGCTATGCGATTTATCTGGTGATAATGATCATTAACTGGGAATTTTTGGTATCCATGAAAATTGTGGAATATTTTAATTAATTTACCGACGGAAATTGGGCAAAATTTGTAAATAGTATTTGATAGAAGTTTGTTATATATATATACCCTATTTCTATTGAAAAATTTTATAGAGGGTCACTAGGATTGGATTTGGGGAGGCCTTGGGTGAAAATTGTACGACAAGATAATATAGATATGAAAAGAAAATATGAAAGAAATATGGTGAATTAGTGGAATTGCTATGTGTACGTTAATTAGAAGTAGATGGGAGATTTCTTTGTAGTCACATCGGTTGGTCAATTATTTGATCTACGCAGATTCGTAGGGTTAATGGTATGGAGATATTATTGAAGGTAAGTAATGATGGTGTTGCATTTAAGCAAGTTGTTGGTTATCTTTTTGGAAAGCAAAGCCATCAAAGGAGAAGCAGCCAATTTCCAACTCGATCTTCCATCTTGTCGCTTTTTTTCCTTTCCATCATTATAATCAGCAAATGCAATTAAAGTCTTGGGGGGGTGTGGTGATTTTTGGAATCGATTGAAACAACCCTACACCACCCTACTTTTTCAATCAAATTATATTCTTCTTATTCTTATTATTATTTGATAATAATGCAGTAGCACTGAATAGTTCAATCTTCAGATGCATGTCGTACGTACGTACTAGTATGCCAGCAGTCTATATTAAATACTTAATTATAGTCGTAAATTAAATTAAGAACAAACATTTCTTTCAAATCAATTTAAAAGAAATACTTTCAAATTTAGGTAAAATAATACTAAATATATATAAATACACATTAAATTTTTAATCTCATTAATAGTATTTTATTAACTTAAACTAAATTTAATGTGTATTTTAAATATTTATAAATACTTGATACTATTTTACATAATTTTAAGAATATTTCTTTTGGATTAATTTGAAAGAAATTTATGTCCTTAAATTAAACCTTATATTATTGTTTTTAGGGGCAAGTTCGACCTGTGAAACTGCTAAAATTCAACTGTAGGGAACCAATAGTTACGACCATTTCTGACAACAATAAATCCAGACATTTTTGGTAGGTGTAGGCATTAGGTTGTCTGTAAAAATTTGCCATTTTTTTTTCCTGTAAAAATTTGCCAAATTCTAAAATTTTTTTGCCCTTCGAGTCGCGACCCCTAGGTCCAAATTGAAAAAACTTGAAAAATTTTTTCTGGCCACCCCAACTTTTTTTTATTTGATTTTAATTTTAATTTTCTTTTTAAAAATGAATTAATATTTTATTATATTCCTTCATATATGATCCGAAATAATTGGTGTCTTAATAAACTTCCAATGCATAACATAAATAATAATAAGACATTTCTAGTAGACTTTTTATAAGAAAGATATAAACCATTAGTGGGTGATAAATAGATTAGTAATACGATCACACTTAATATTCATAAATTTTTATTTGATATCTATCATGTATGCTTGACTCTTTTTGTGCTTCATCTTCCTCCATGTCGTTGGTATGTAAAAAATCCTCATCACCATCACATGAATGAAACTTAAAATACTTCAATGCATGCCTCTTAATAAAGTTATGAAGAGTCATATAAGGAAAACTTGGCATACTATGCAATTTCTTTCTTCACTTATTTTTTAGACTCCAAATATACTTTCAATGATGCATCTAAGTGATAAATGTGCATAATTAAAGATTCATGCATATCCCTTAATTTGGTAGATAATATCGCTTCTCTTTGTATGGCCCTATGTATCCATTCATGCGAGGATATCTCACGTATCCCAAGTAATACTTACTTGCATAAAATATACAAATAATGAAAAGAAAACATATATTTATCATGTATATTTCATAATTATTATTCTTATTAAAATACAAACATCTAAATAGGTGTGGAAATCGTTATTTCTCATTTCAAATAGCTTACAAAAAAATACATATATTATTTGTAGTACCTTCATATCCTGCTCAAAGAAAGATGAAACACATGAATATCACAAGAATCCATAACATTTTGAGTAGAAATTTTAGACCAATATATGGTATTTGTTTTGATGGGTAAATTATATCTAGATCATGGGTTTCATCAATGAATCCAATACAATCTTTGAAGTAGCCAATACCACTAATCTTTACAAATTTTGCTTAGAACATCCTTAGATTCCCCATCAACATCAACATGTTCAATAATATCAACCGCAAATTTTGCTTGAAACATCCTTAGATTCCCCATCAGCATCAACATGTTCAATAATATCAACCACCATTCTAGAAATGACCATTAATACATTAGTAAAATTTTTACTAATTATTTCTTTAGAATGTTGAAACTTTTCTTGCACTTTTATACTCAAACCCATGACCTAAAATAATAATAATACCCACCAACTCTTAAACAATCATGTTCCTCTTACCCCTTAAATTATATATTTTCTTCAACTCTTCAATTCTTCAACTCTTTGCTCGATCCTCTAGATGCTCTAACGCCCACACTGGATCCGATTTATTCCACCTGTGGCATATTTTAGTGTTTATGTATAAACATTAAAGTTTTAAGTTTTTAAAACGATTTTATATTAAGAAATAGAAGTTTTGATATATTTTTAGTAAGTTTATAATGTTAAAAAGAAAACAGAAATCAGAAATTTGTTGCAAGCATTTTGTTGCGTTATTATAAGAAAATAATAGTAGCGTCACATGATAAATCCAAATATTTGCGCTTACAGTTGTGCTTTTAAAGCCAGGGTGTTACAAATGTGACATGTTAACACGAATAATATTACAGTAATTGTCCTCCATATATATATTTGGTGGTGGTTTGACCATCTCATCTGACCCATTTTGAGGTTGTTATCTGACCACCCTCTCATTTTATTTATTTTTAAATATTACACACATATATATTATAGGAACAAATGTCACAATATTATTAGTGCTGACTTAGTAGTTAACGAATTCCTTCAATTTTTCAAATGAAAGATGCATCTAGTGGCCTATTTGTGTTTTTTGCTTGGTTTCAATCGCTTTTTGTACCTCATATAGCTAATAGCAATTCAGTGTAATTGTATGGACGGATTTTTCATTTTTTTTTTCTTAAAAAAGTAAGAAAATAATCGATTTAGTAAAAAGAGAGCGAAAAGAGAGAACTTATTCTATCTTATAGACGTGGTTCAAGTCATGTCCTACTGATTTATTATTATTATTATTATTTTATTAATGGGAATATTGAAATTTGGAGAGTATTAAAATACAAGACAAACTTCATGCGAATGTACTTAATTTTATTTTTTAAGCACGAAATTAGTTAGTTAAATTGATTTGAGAAAATTATGAAATTATTTCACTGATTTCTCCATTCTTTGAATATTTTCTATCACTATATTTTTACAAAATAACCGATACAAAAATATCTTCATTCTTCTCCAAGAGATTCTATTGTAAAAATAACCTCAAACTTTGTTTTTAGCCACAGTTTTATGTCTAAAATGTGAAAATAAACCATTATGAAAAACATATAAATAAAAGAAGGCATAAATAATTAGAAAAAGTAGACAATAATTTACATGAGAGAATAGTGATCCTAATCTATTATTATTCAGGTAATCATGAATGCTCTTTTTTATTTTCAACTTTTTTCCGTCATGTTGTCACATACTAGCTAGGAGTGGCAAAGTCATGAATCTAGTTCATATATGGGAGACAAAATTAAAAGATGGAGTGAAACCAAAATTAATAAAAAAATATGAGAAAATTTTCAAAATCTTCTTTAACTTCTACTCGTTTTGATATTATCTCTCAAAGTTTAAAAATTCTCAATTAAGAGTATTGAACTTTTAATTTCTTTCAATTACCTTCTTCTATTAGGATTTTCTGTTAAATTTTTCAAATACTCATTCTTTTAATTAAAAAAATATGCAAAGATGTTGCAAAGATTTTTTTTATAAAAAATATAAACGCCTAAATCTTTACAAATTTTTATTTTTATTTTCTAATAAAAATAGGGGCATTTTGAAAATTTTGACATATTTTAACGAAAAATTATAAGGGAATGAGGTAATGAAAAGAAATTGAAAGTTTGATATCCTTAATTGAGAGTTTTTGAACTTCAGAGAGTACTTTACAAGAGAGTTTTATGAAGTTTTCCTAAAAAATATTAAAGAATAGTAGAATACTAACAAAATAAATAAACAATTTCAAAAAATGTAATTATCATTTAATACATATTTTTTACGCCTCCTACCAATTTATCCTTAACGAGTTTTCATATTAAGAAATTGTTGCATGAAATTTAATTATCGTAGTGGTGTTTGCCTTCGATTTTTAAACGAAAAATTCTTTTTTTATTTATTTTTAAAAAGAGAGATATAAATAGGAAATTGTATTCCTCGTCAATTAAAAAAAAAAATGTTGGATTGTTTGTAGGCACTTCCATCACACACCCCCAACCCAGAAAAGAAATAGTTAAAAAAAAAAAAAAACAGAGAGGAGATTAAGTTGAGTTCCGTCCCTCTCTTCATGTGTGGACATGAATAAAACAAATTTAATAAATAAATGTTTAAATATGTCAGAGGGATTGTTTGTCCCTCTCTCTCTCTCTCTCCTTCCTCTACGAGGAACTTAAAATTTGAGATACATAAGAGTTTTCTTTTTTTGGTAACTTATTGAGTCAGTTTGAGGGGCACAGACGCAACTTATTGAAGGGGTATTGTCTACGGCAAAAGCCTAGGCATGAGTGAAGACAATGATACTGTCTTTGAAGTTTGAAGGCCATTTTCCAAAGCCAGGCTGACTTTTCAAACTTCCATCACACAGGCTAAAGAAAGTCTGGCTGAGCTTGATCGTGACACACGGCTACAAAATTTCTTCCATTCCAGATAATACCAAGCAAACCAGCCGACACAATTATATTTATGGGATGGATTAAGGTTTTTTTAATTTTTAATTTTTTATTTAGTGCATGAGTCCACATGAACTCTTTTGATGGTGTGAAATCACTTTTATCTTTTACTTAATTTTATTTAAATTATTGTCTTAAAGTTTTGATAATTAAGACACTTAAAAAAGTCCACAACTTTTATTGGTAGGTTGAAATCCGATCCTGAGCTTCTTCTTCTTCCTTTTTGTTTATGAGTTTCAAGCCCTCAACTTACAATCAAAGCAGCTTTTATGACATATTTTTCATGATTGGTGTGCAATGCGGATTGGTCACGTTTTAGTGGAGGCTCGGGAAAAAGAAGGGGCCCCTCGCCGATTGAATTTGCTGGTAAGGACAACCTCACCACCTTTTTCTTTCCTTGTTTTTTTTGAGAGCTCAGATATTGTCTTCACTTCCTAAATTAGCTGTTTGTCTGTTTAGGGTTTTTTTTCATAGGACTATCAAAATGAATAATAATTATTATTATTATATAAAGATTGAGCAAGGTACCAGGTTTTTATTTTTTTTTTTTAAAGATGAGTAAGAACAAGTGCAGACAATCACTAAAGTTACAAAAACAGAAAATTACATAATTCAAAATACAAAGACCAAGAAAAAACAATTAAGAATGTTGCCAGCAAAGTAAGTTGCAACGACCCATAATGAACAGATACCAATTTTTGAGAAACATGAGGGGCGTGTGAAAAGAGAAGAGAAATAAAGAGTTTATCCACTAACAAAGATCTTTTAAGACAAGAAGGTACCCATTGATTGGGAATTTGGGAGTGAATTTCTTCGATGAGTACAAAAGACTTGGGTGTCTGCCTAGCTTGTTCGGGAGCCAAACTTTTTCCAACTCTATTCTTTCTTTATTTATTTATTTTTTGGGTTGATTTGACACCACTTTACTTTAACTCATTTCAAAATTTTCAACTTAACTAAAAATTTTCAACCCCAACTTATTATTATTATTATTATTATTATTATTTTAAATATATATTTAGAAGTGGTGATCAAAACATTTGGCTTGGGGGTGGATCGACTACCCTCGACTAGTTTTTAAGCCTGTCTAACTTGGAAGTGGCTCGACCATCTCCAAAGCAGTGGTTGGAGATAGCTAAATCATCCCCTACAGTTTTGAGGGTAATCGATTCACTCTTGGGGGATTCACTCTTGGGGGATCAGCCACCCCCATCAGTTTAGGGATGGTCGATCCACCCCACCTGTTTTGACCACCCCCAAAATCGTAACTGGGGTGGTCTAGACATAATCGTCGTTGAGATTATGTACCTTTTTTTTTATTAATTTATTTTATAATTTTAAACGACTCAAACATAATCTCAAACTCTTTTCTTCTCAAAATTTAAAATTGCCACATTAGATTAGGAACATAATTATTGGTGAGATGAGATGAAGTCATGGCCACATCATTCCATGGATCCATTCATAGATCTGGCCGCGGGATGGTCATGAGGCTCGTCTGTATTCACACTAAAAGACACATCATGTATTGAATTTGACAATCACATAAAAGACACATCACCTCATTCCAGCAATATTCATATATTCAACAAACATGATCATTTTGAATTTGTCCGAATAGAAGATCGTATAGAACTGTGCGACTGATTGGAGGAGAAACATTGACCATTTAGATGGGTGTTTCTTGCACTTAAAGCTACCTTTTTCTCCTGTGATGGAGGTTTTTGGGTGAAGACCACTAGCCTCGAAACTGAAGATGGGTTTGCCATATGCTATCTCAAACCCATCTACTTTTTGGACAAACAAATATTTGCTATATACAGAAAAAAAAAAAAAAACCCACAGAAAATATCAATCCTGAATGAAGATGACCATTAAAGTTTTCTCCTCATGGTATGGCTCAATGGACCTACTCATGTGATCTATACTATATAGATAGAGCTGTGGGAGTAGGAAACTAGCTAGGTTGTCTTCAGGTAGTAAATAGAATAAAAACAAGCCAATGAGACATAAGGAATATCAGTAACATACAATAGGAAAGGGAAAATGGAACACATTAGTAACTCGGCCGAGTAGTATCATCATTATCATCAGCAATAAGGTTGACTCCATTGTTCTTAAGAGCATTGACAATGGCCCATACCTTGGTGCGGT